>CALNHX010009598.1:0-48286 GCA_940337035.1 Agriotes lineatus | reverse complement strand
TGTCCGAAATGAGTGGCATGGGCGAAAAGAAGCTTTACATCGCTTTACTTCCTCCAAGAGAAAGGCCCAAAAAGCGCAAAATTGTTACATCCCTTGAAAACAAATACGACGGAGAAATGAAGAGTAAAATTCGCAGAATAGTGCACCAGTTTTATCGGAAAAATATACCGCCTACAATAAATTCTGTGTTAGCTGCAGTAAATGGCAATGCAAATTTGTCTAATTTTTCGCGCGCAACAATGTATCGCATACTGAGTGAGATGGACTTTGTGTATGAAAAGCGTGGCAGAAAATGTATTTTAATTGAAAAGCAAGAAATAATCTCCTGGCGTTATCGTTATTTACGCGAAATTCGTAATAATCGTGAAGTTGGATACAATATCGTGTATTTGGATGAATCGTGGGTAAATATCGGACATAGTGTATCGAAAGAATGGGTCGATAAATCGATTAAATCGCATCGGGATGCATTTATTCGTGGATTGACCACACGTTTGAAAGCTCATACCACTCATGGTCCACAATTTGTCCTGTTACATGCAGGATGCAAAAACGACTTTATTGATAGAGCAGAGCTGACTTTTTTGGCTACGAAAAATACCCAAGATTACCATGATGAAATGGATGGACCCAATTTCGAAAAGTGGTTCGAACATCAGTTGATTCCGAATCTATCAGAAAAAACTGTTGTTGTTATGGACAATGCGTCTTACCACAGCAGAAAGTTAGAGCAAATTACGAACAGTACTTCTAATAAAGCCGAAATTCAGGCATGACTTCGGTCTAAAGATTTATTTTTTGAAGAGGACTATTTCATAAAAGAATTGTTGGAAGTAGTTAGTGTTGGGTAGTAACTAAGTAAAAGTAACTCGTTACTGGTAACTAGTTACTTTTCAGTAACTTAATTACTTTTGTGTTTTCAGTAATTGTGACTATAACACGTTACAATTATTTAGTAACTTAAGTAACTGAATATGACAAGTTACATTTTCATGCTACAAATGTAAAATATTTTAAAATGTTGGGTTTTTAATGCGTAGTATTTAAGAAATTATACCTGAAGCTGAAGATATTGTGGAAATTTCGAATGCTTTAATATGCAAATGCTAATACAGACCACAGGAATACCTTCTTATACTTAGTCGATAATAAATAATATTTGACGGATTCTATTTGGGTGGTAACAGCTTTTTCCAGTAATCTTTAATCCTTTAACAACTAGAAGCTCTCTGAGCAGGTATGTGGATTACTGGGAAGTACATTCCTAACGCCTGTGCGCAGGTTGGGGGTGTCTAATTCAGACGTCTCTATATTTCAATAATAACTAAACAATATTTTAACAAAAAATTGAAATAAGTAACCGAATACGCGATGTAGCTGCTATAGGATACTGCAGTTTAAATTTAAACTACATGAATTACAGATTCATTCATTTTCAAGTTAGATCTATAATGTATAATGGTTATTTATATTTTACAGTACAGTGCACATTGCACTTCCACACTTTGACCAAAATGATTCAAAAAGAAATTTTTGTCAACTATACGAAAAAAATGCATGTTCAACGCATTGGAAAAGTGATTCTTCCATGCTCACGTAAAACTTAAACATTCACTGGAAAACTCTCACTTTTCTTAACTTGTAGAACAAGGTACTATTAATTCACTAGCGATTTTAGAACAACTCGCTAGCATATAAACATTATAAACAGTTACTTATGGTTGCTACTATAGAGATAATAATAATAATGCCAGTTTAAAATGACAAAATTGAAGATAAAACTATTAATCGAGTTATTTAACAATATCCGTAACGGCGCAACTGGAGACTTGAGTTCCCGCATGTATATTTTTATGGCTTAAACCTGAAAAGAAACACAGATTGCAGCTGAAAATTATTTCGGTTGCGCAAATAATTGATAACCATTCTTTATTGCACCCTCATCATAGATGTGCTGCCCACACATTGAATTTATTAGCGGCAAAAGATGCCCTAGTAGCAGAAAAGGACATTATTTATAAAAGAGCTTCTCGAGCTGCATTTGCAAAATGTCGAGCATTATAGAATAAACAGTCATATTCTGGACCTGCTGCTGATGAAATAAAGAAGTGCTTGGGTATTCATTTAACCACGCCTAATACCACAAGATGGAATTCCACTTTCAATGCTGTTAAATTAATAGCAAAATTGATTTCAAAAAACGTTAATAGTTTTAACGATGCTTGTGATCTTGTCAAAATTTCACGGTTGTCAGCGCAAGATATTAAGTTTATAGCAGAATATTGTGAGGTTTGTCAAATATGTCTTTCTTTACAATTGTTTCTTATAAATAATTAATTTTAGATTATGGAACCAGTAGCTAATGCCCTAGACATACTGCAAAGCGAAAACATTATGTACATGACCTACTTACAACCAACCATAGAAGAAATATACCGGAAAATGCAATTACTAAAAACAAAGAATTTTACTTTTTGGGGATCATTGATTAAAGCTATCATTAATGGCTTAAATAAAAGGTATTTATTTAATAGGAATGCATTAACAAAAATATTGACTGTTGTTTCCAATTGTTATTTTAGATTCACAGAAATTCTCAACAATTATGACTACACTGTGGCGGCGGTTACTCATCCTTGGTTTAAATTTGAGTGCATATGTGATGCAGAAAAGACACAAAATGCTGTTACATTATTATAAAATGAAGTAAAAAATCGTGCTTCTACTTCATCAGTTTGTCCACTTCCCAATCCACAAAATAATGATGGAGACAAAGGAGAACACCATTTTTTTTCCTTCAAAACAGTACAGTGGTCCAAAAATATGGACGAAACTGAAACATATATGAAGTGCGATTCATCTAATTTAACAACTTTAGATAAATTTTTAACGATTAGGGAAATATTTATTAAATAGAATACTGCCCCCCCTTCCAGTGCTCCAGTAGAACGATTGTTCAGCACTGCAAGACGTTCTCCACTTCAAACGTACAAAATTAAATGTTAAAATTTTTTAAATGCAGTTATTATTAAAAACCAATAAATTTTATACATAAGCAATCAGACAGAAATGTAGAACTAGGAATCTAATTTACTAGTAACAAAGATTATAGGTACCCTATAGAATATTTGCTAATAAACAATTGTTTATAAATATGTGTTTCTGTTGATAGTAATTGCATGTAGATTAGTAGCCTCTCATAAAAAAAGGTAACTTAAAAATAACGAGTTACTTTATGGTAACTTAACTTTTATAATTCTCTAATTTAGTAACTTACTCAGTTACTTTTTGCTGAGTAACTGATTAACTTACTTAGTTACTTTTTTAGAGTAGCTTACCCAACACTGGAAGTAGTGAATACCTTCAAACGAAACTATGATGGGTATAAAATAGAAGAAATTGCAAAAAGGCACAATGTGAAGATCTTGAGACTCCCGCCCTACCATTGCGAACTGAATCCTATAGAATTGGTGTGGAGTTAAGTAAAAAGGTATTTAATTTATATATTGTGGTAAACACTGTTTAATTTTGGCATTTATTGAATTGTAATGCAGCAAAAGCTTCCAAAATGCTATTTAAATTAATTCTTAATGTTATCAAAGATCGACACCCAAGATATTATAAATACATAATTAAATTAAACATCCTTTGCTTAATTAGTTTATTGTCCATAATTTTCTTATTTGAACCACAATTTATCACCATATTTTTTAATTATTTTTTATTGATCTTTAAAAAGTAAATTTAATGAACAATTAAGCGGATTTTTTTTCATTTAAGGTACATAGCCGCACATAACACGAATTTTAAGGAGAATGAAGTCCGAAATTTAATCAGTGAAGCATATTTGCGAGTTACGCCAGAAAAATGGAATAACTACGTAAATCACGTAATAGTAACAGAATGGACAATGTGGGAAGTCGATAATTTGTTAAAAGATATAGAACCAATTATTATAAATATAAATGATGCAGATAGTGATAGTGAACAATAGTGACACACAAATTGTACAATTTTTTAAATTTACAATTAAAAATTATAATCAGTTAGTTTTTTCCAATTTAAACCCGAATGCCGTGAAACACATATTCGTTTTATTTATTTTTACCGGCCATCAAATTCACTAAATTTGGCGAATTTTATGCTTGTTAAAACCTAATTTTATTCATTAAAAAACTATGACAAGTTCAGATGTGTTTGTGATAACGGAGATCCTACTGTACGTAATTGTTTTGTTCATAACTTGTTTGAACGCCACTGACAAAACGTACCAGGCAATGAGGGATTATATTAAGCTGTCTCTATTACAATAGCCGGATTTGTCTGTGATCGGTGCGTTTTTTCTACCGAACACTTTTGTGGAGACATATGGCATCGCTGTTTGCCACAAGGCCCTGTACTGTATAGTCACCCTGAGACGCAGTATAGAAGGCAAATAATGTTTTAACCTGCTAGTGATCACAGCACTAGTTAATCTTTGTATTCTGAGTTATGTGATGCATACTCTTGTGAACACATGGTATATAACTCTTTTGCATAACACATGGAAGTGTATATTGTAATTTTTTAAAATAAATATTAGTATAGCTCAGGCCCAGAATCACAGAAAATTGAGTACATTCACCGAACACAGCTTTTGTTTGCAGAGCAAATACAAAAATTATTCTACACCATATAACAAACAAATGCAAACATTGTAAAAAAAACTTTGAATTTCATTTTAACGTCTACTAAAATTTGTAATACACGATAAAATTATTCTAAAAATTACATGCTTCCACGATATTTACGAGGAGCGACTTAAAAATATGTACATCAAAAACCTCCAAACTGCCACATATAACCAAAGAAAACAGAAATCAACACAAAAGCATATACTTAATTTATTCAACAGCTTTATACATTGTAATTTATATTGTCACATATTGATTACACAATTGATTGTTGCTAAAATATAATATAATACATCTATTTTCAATCCTGACCTAACGATATCTTTGGAATTTCGTACAGTTCCATATGTTACCGATTCCGCTTTAAACATTTATAGATACAACAATGTGAATTTAACTGTAAACATTGTGACTACATAATTTAGCGTTCTTTACAGTGCTTAACTATATCTTGCATAATTTTATTACATCGTGATATATTTGATTCCAAATTACAAGATCTAGTCTTAGTAGGAAGTAGGGAGGTCACTCTCTTAATAATAACTAGCCCGTGCACGCTCCCGCAACAATTTAACATACATCAGACACAAAATTAATATAAATAAATTAACTAACAGTACATTCAAAATCACATGCGGTTAAGAAAAAAACCAGGAGCAAATTTAGACAAATAGTTCATAAATAGGACGATAACATTAAATAAACTTCAATACTGAGAAAAATATTTCGACTAGCCTACTGCGAAAATAATTACCTATTTCAATGATAAATTAAAATATCACTTTGATTCACTACGAGGAATGTATAAGTTAAAAAATCTACAATAAATATACTGATAAAACTCTTTCATTTCTAAAATAGAGCATTACGCCTTTTCTTTTGCAAATAATACTAAATATTGAGTATCGTAGTCTTTCTAACACAGTTAAGCCAATACTCATTGCACAGCATTCCCATATTTAAACACCCCGAATATACAAAAAGAACAATCTTTAAGCTAACTTCAACGATAACAAAAATTGTGCCTAATATCGAGGGACAGTAAAAAACTTTCTGAGGTTCTAATTTCATTACATACAAACAATTTGCAAATAAGATAACTATAGATCACCAAATGGATCGAAACTAATTTCCTGTTTGGGTGGCTGTGGCTGCGCATTACCTACTTTGGGGCTGCCGACGCCGGGCTGACCAGCCACAGGATATTGCATGGTAACGTTGCCCATAGTTTGCCCCATGGGTCTGTAGGCAGGAGCAGTCGTGGCAGTCATAGGTTGGGGCTGCCACCCTGTGGCTGCCGGCTTTGGCTGATTTTTTGGTGAATTCCACTGCATGGGTACGTTTCTACCGCTATCCATGGTGAGATTTTCAGCTAAAGACGCCAAACTCGACTCCAAGTCACCAGTGAGGAGCTTCTGTGCAGCAGGAGGCCGCACGGGCTGTGCCTGGGGTTGCTGCGGCACATTTTGTGGGACTCCGCCCAGCGGATCAAAAACAGACGGTTCGTTGCTGTTAAACATATTAGTTAAGTTACTTCCCGCTGCAAACACTCCTGGGGCGGGCTGAGTAGTAAAGCCGTTGGCCCACATACTTGATGCGGGAGCCTGCGATGTGGGAGCTCCGAATAAATCTGTCGCAGGTGCTGCTGTAGTAGTAGCAGGCGCACCAAACATATCGGCAAAGGGATTTCCTAGCTGCAAGAGATCATCGATGGCTTTTGAAGGTTGGTTTCCAGCAAGATGGGCATTGGCAGGTTCCGATCCAAACAAATCCAAAATAGGTTCCGATGCTTTTGCTGGAGAGCTTAAGAAGGGATTTGTACTAGCTGACGTGGGGGAGTTAACGCTCGCCTTATATTTGCTTAAAACTGCCTCTTCTTCGGCTAGAGCTGCTTGTTTGAGGGTTTCGTCGATTTGGGTGTTACTTACAGCCGATCCAAACGCATTGCTGGTGTTTGATAGTGCTGATACTCCAGTCTTTAGATTTTTTTGATTACTAGCCTGGGTTGGAGTATTTCCTTCTAAAGACGCTAGATGCTGCTCTAAAGCGTCGAGTAAACTATTAGGGGCTTTTGTAAGATCTGGAATATCGCCTTTATCAATTCCTATGTTTTCAGCTACCTTTAAAAACTCCCCCACACGGTCCATTCGTATCAAAAACTTCTTATATAAATCCAGGGCATCTCGGCACTGCTTTTTGTTCATTTCAAAATATTTTTCTAGCAGATTTATAATACCATCGTTATAACAGGCAAATAAGCGAATGAGATCTCTAAAGAGCAACATGAAGCACACATTAATTACGCCGTTTGTGAGATCGTTTGCAGTGCAGTCGAATTCTAAGAGAGCATCTAGTTGGTTCTGCAGTATAGGTAGGGTTTTTAACAAGTGCTCCGAGTTCATAGTGCGTAAGGTACCCTCCTCTTTGCCGCGCTTTACTTTGCAAAAGTCAAACGCAACAGCTCTGTACGACAGTGCCTTTTCATTTATGTAACGTGCGTAACGCCTAATGAAGGGAGACATATCATAGCCTGTGCGAGCACCAACTGCGCTTTGAACCCCAGTTTTGTCTACGAAGTTAGAGAGCTGAAACGACGTGTTGCTGGAGGCCAAGTACTGAGTAAACCTTTCGTTTCCATAGCACATTAGGTGGTGTGTGGTGATTAATGCTTTATAAACTACCACCCAACTTGTGTTTTGAGATCTTTCTATAAGCAGGTTAGCCATTTGGGGAATCGACACATTTGGCTCGTTCGTACAGTGTACTAAGTAGTCTAAATGTTTCTTTTTGGGGCCGAGTAGTTCCTCGGTTGTTGCTTTACATACCGATTTTGCGAGGCCCTGTCCTGCCAAGCTATGTTTAGCGGCTAACAAACGATCGTTTATTGTTTGTCCCGCCATTCCAGATTTGCAAATCTTCAACTACGATTGGTTTAGTGATCACAAAAACAAATGAACTCAGCTGTCCCGACACTCGTTTGTTTAAAAAAGAATGACGGGTCGATCACAGAAGAATCAGGCCGGCGAATCAATAAATCTAACTTATCGATAACGCACGCGCACAGGGCCAGCGCCATCTTTTGGGCAGCACAAGAATGATTATGTATACCTCGATTCAAATTCGTTGGCAGAGAACTTTATTTGAAATTTGAACAAATTAGGTAAATATTTAGAGCAGTAAATAAAATTTAAAAAACGCGTTAAATATTCCTTAATCACTATTTTGGAACTTTTCACCCTGCTATTAATTGTTTTCAAAAAGTACTATAAAATAGAAACCTACCAAGTACAAATCGAACATTTGTGCGGTTGAGTACAATGTTTATAAGACATGTTTAGTAAAAATAAATGGAAAAAAAATTAACGTTGCCTTTGAATTATTTATTTTTATAACACACACTTAAACAGATGAAGAAGTTGCTAGATCTCATATGATTTACTATTTTCTCAACAAGAGTCTCGAGGGCCAACGTCCACTTTGTCTCCCGAGCTTCCGCATGCACGTAGTGAACTTGGCACTGCTGTGTTCAGTATTGTTTACTTAACCTTATTTTATATGTGGTATTTCGTATTTATAATCATGCCGCAAAATAATTATTGCAAATTGTGGAAAAAGAGCTCTTCAAAATTATTACATTTAAGAGCCCACGTAAAAAAAATTCATCCAGGTATGTATTTTTCAAGTTTTCCGTCCCAAATAGATCTTTTTACATTTCTATCACAATCTTTTAGATAAAGCAGCTGAAATTGCGCCTAAAAAACAATTTCGAGTCACCGCATTTTGCAAGGAATGTTCCACGACGTTTTCAAAGTATGCACATTATATAAGACACGTCAATAATTTTCATAATAGTAAATATGATAACCAATACTAATAGAAATTGTATAATCAAAATACAGTTTACATTTCAAAGCTAATATTAATTCTTAACACTTTTTTTAGATAAAAAGAGCACTCTTACCCGTGAAAAGTTATTTAAATTTAAATGTGCCGTATATCATAAAAAAATCACGTTTGAGGCATTTTAAATTTCACTCCAAAATGCATCAACCAACTAGTGGAAATAGCCATCATAGGGTATTAAAAAAGCGGTCTAGGACGTTTAGGCGCGATTCTTTAGGCGCGCACCTTTAGGCGCGAGCGCTTTAGACGCGGACGCTATTAGGCGCGTGGACGTTTAGACGCCGCAACTTTAGGCGCGGGGACAGTTAGGCGCCACATGAAAAACATTCACACTATTCTTGATTTTAAATTTTTTTGTTAGGTAAGTATTGCAGTCATTAATGTTGAAGAAAAATTTAAACCTTCATAAACAATAGATGTTCGGCTTTTTTCGAGCCTCTTCAGTGTTAAAGTTTTACAAATTTACATATTTAATTTACTCGTAAAACAGCCGAACATATATTATTTATGAAGGTTTGAATTTTTCTGCAACATTAATGACTGTAATAATTACCTAACAAAAAATTTTAAAATATAAATAATCCAGTCGTAAAACAAAAATTTACTACACTATTCTTGATATGTGATTTACTATCTACCTGAATTAAGTTATGTAACTAGACCTCTTTCCTAAACAGACATAGAAACTGGTTATTTGTGTAGGTAATTGCCAAATATGATGTTTTTTAGGAGTCTGAAAGTTTTTTAGAAGTAAAAAAGACCCATTTTGCACATGTTACAACACTAGTTTTTGTGTAAAATCTGAAATTTCAAAAATTAC
The DNA here is from genome assembly GCA_940337035.1 of Agriotes lineatus. Classification (NCBI taxonomy): domain Eukaryota; kingdom Metazoa; phylum Arthropoda; class Insecta; order Coleoptera; family Elateridae; genus Agriotes; species Agriotes lineatus. Next base: position 38,890 of record CALNHX010009598.1, on the reverse strand, counting down.
ATTTTGCAAGTCCTGCGCGATTCATGTCATTGAGTTAAATTTTCGTAAAGGGAATGTGTGGTTCTTATCCGCGGGTCTTATGCTGCAGATTTAGATCAAATTTGGCTGTCAATTCTTAAAAATTAAATCAGTTGTCAAGCAAATTACTGTAAATTGCTTACACTTCAATTACTTTTTTTTTTAATAGAAAACGAGGATATACTTTCCCAAAACGTTGGTAATTTAATATTTTTTATTTTTAGTGTATCAAAATACCGAAAGCAACAGCATGAATAGTAGAAAGAGGCAGAGATTAACATACGTTTCTGGAAAAAATGGAATTGAAAAATGCTGTAGTGTTGTGTGGACCAAAAATACCAGAGGCATGAAAGGCAAAATAAGTATAAAAATTTTAAACATGAAATCATTAAAGTACAATACAGAATGCGCTTTTAGATTATGTGTCTTTTTTACAGCTTTGCAGATAAGATAGTTGTACAACAATACCAGCCAGTTTTAATTTTTATTTCTAAAAGCTATTATCAACACTTGACAAATCTCTGAAGTTCAATGATTATTATTTTTACTTAGATACCATAACAATACCCCAGTGAAGTTTTAATTTTAATGGAAGTTTTTACCTAATTTTCCCCCTATATTAGAGGATGTCACTCGCACGCAAGTTTTAATTTTTGTTTATTTGTATATTAATTTTGAATAATAACCATAATATCCAAACACTCGATTTCTTGTATGAGGGACACCCAAGGTCAGTGCATATGTACTCTGCATTTTGAATATGTTGAAAGCTTCAGTCTTTATTTTGAACAAGCTTCAATTTCCAAGTCCTTGGCGACTTCTTTTGATTTGGTGTAGTGCTTCTATAGATCGTTGCATACTTCAAATGCAGTACAGGGCCTTATGCAGAACGACGTTGCCACATTTCAGCACAAATATCGTTGGAAATAATACTACGCGCCTATCAATCATAAATAAATTCCGCTTTTGTATTTCAGGGCACGTAACAACTACTAATAGCTTGCTTATCCGCATCTGACGTTACTTCAAGCAAACTTAGATCATCGGTCGCTGCCAAGAACTGGTAACGTTGGCCAGAAAACTCCCATAAGAATTACATTGCCCTATGCTGCCCGTACTGAATTTGAAGTATAGAACGATACTCATCTGATCGTAAGATCTGTTTAAAGTCATAATAACCACATTGCTAAAAAAAGGAAAACTAATAGTACATACTGCATCTAACATTTCATCAATAAATAATCTTTAAACTCTACAGATGTCTGAGAACGATTGTTAATATTGATAGAACATGACAGCAGCATTTCAACTGGGTTACTTCAGATTAGTAATCAAAATCTAAACTGCAAAAGACTGTTAATATCGATAAAAGACAAAAACAACGTTCCAATTGGGTGACTTTAGGTTTACAATCAAAATCTAAACTTTACAGATGTCTGAGAAAACTGTTAAAATTGAGAGATGACGAAGACAGCATTTCAGTTGGATCCCTTTAGGTTTGCAATCAAAATTGTAAACTTCACACATGTTTGAGAAAGACTTAATATTGATAAGACGAAAACAGCATATTTGCTATCAAAATTAGTTCGAAATCACACTAATAGCAAAGGCAGTTTGGAAAAACCAACTGTTCTACCATACACTCTGAAATATGTTCTGAGACTTTTTGCTTGCCAGCATGCAAGTTTAAAGACAAAAAATTGAGAAATAGTTTTTTTTACTAATAAATGTTAACTTTAATGTTGTTGAAAGGTAAGGATAAATATGCTATGTTAATTATGTGACCGTTAAACACAACCTTGGAGATGGATTCGACAGCTATAATTTGATTGACAGATGTTAGCATGAGATTAAGCAATATCGAGGGAGTTACGTTTCACTTAATTTTCATCAAATATGCTTGTTACGGCAACTGCTCTTAGTTTATGTGACTGACACATTTGATTTTGGTAACGTCAATATAAGATTGTAAATTTAATATACTACAGAGATGTTTAGGGCGTTGCAAAAATTATATGAAGTGTTAGAGTTAAAATTATATTGCAGGGGGGGCCAACCTGCGGCTCGCGAGCCACATGCGGCTCTTTGAAGGATTATTTGTGGCTCTCGATAAATGTACCGGAGTTCCCTTTTCATTTTTGTGATATTATATTTTAAAAAATTATTATCGTTGCTATTCACAATTACACGATGACGAGTGGTTACAAGACTTATTAATGTTTTTGACTGATGTCATGGAACATTTGCAAACACCGAATTTACAATTGTGATGGGGAAAGATAAAATAATATCTGACCTCTCACAGTGTATATCTAGTTTTCAAACTCAATTACAACTTTTTCAAAAGGACATTAAAAATTAAACATTTTGTCATTTCCCTCAAATTAAAAAAATTGTTCCAATATTAAACAAGAAAAACTCAACGAGTATATAAAAAAGCTAGAAGGAATATTCACGGGATTCCAAAATAGATTTCAAGACTTGAAATATTTTAAATCGTCTCTTGATTTTTTTCTGAATCCATTTGAAATTAACATAATTCAAAGTGAGTTTTCCATTTCCAATATGATTATGACCCAAAAAGCATCTGGAGAATTAGAATTAATAGAGATGCAAGAAGATCAAGCTCTACAATTAAAATATAAGTCGACGCCGATTACTAAATTTTGGAAATTTGTACCAGAATCGAAGTATCCTGAATTAAAAAAGGCTGCTTGTCGAATTATTTCAATATTCGGAACAACGTACGTGTGTGAATCATTTTATTCCAGTTTAAAATTCGTGAAATCCAAACACCGCTGAGTATTAACTAACCAGCATCTCAAGGAATTACAGAGAAGTGCTGTCACCAATTATTCACCAAATTTTAAAGAATTATCAAGAGAAGTAAAATAAATGTGTTTAATTTTTAATATTTACATTCAATACACATATTTTGTACTTTTATTTATGTTTTCAATAAATATTTCTGTAAAAAAAATTTTTGTAATACCTTTTTTGCATACCTTTTTAATACGTATTTAATTGCGGCTCGCGAAAAATTTCAAATTTTGAAAAATTGCTCGGACTATCAAGGACCTTGGCCACCCCTGTTATATTGCATACAAAATGTAACGCAGCTGACGAACAAAGAAACGGTGCAAAGCAGAGCAACGAAAGCAACGAGTGCAAAGAGAAAAATAAGGCAACCTACTAATGGATAAAGACATTAGTGCTAATCAAAACTCGTGAAAACAATGCATTTAAAAACTTATGTGTAAAAAGCAGAGCATGTAAGGTTATAAAGTGCTACGTTTGACATTTATCAAAAGACAGTTTAGTTCCTAGTTTTAACATTGTATCAAACATCAATTCCAACAAATTGTAAATTAGTTGCTAAGTTACCTGATGTTCACTTTTTATTGTTGTCAACCCAAATCATGTAAAAATTGAGCTGTGTGCTAGTTTGGCTCACAGAAAATTGTAAATTTCTGAATATAAAAGTTTGTTGTTGGTGCTAAAAAGTAATATTCTTCAATGTACAGAGCAGCTGTGTGTAAAAATTCATTGTGCTAAAATATCCCAGTGAAGAGGGATCTGAACTGCAAGATTTGACCAAGTGCGTCCGACATTAGGGGCGCTTTTCATCAAGTTCCGAGGCTGCAGGCAGCTGAAATTTATGACCAACACGTAGAGCAGACCTTCCTTAGTGCTTACGTCCAGAGAGCAGAATCCAGGATTCATCCAGATTTGTGTAATTCCCGTGGCATCAGTAGAAAATGTATCCAGCATACAAAGCTCTCCGTTCAAGGTAAAAATTAAGAGGAAAGCTGTTGCGGAGGCCCATTACTTTTGGGCTGCATCAAGAATAGACAATTTACAAGGTCCAGAGAGAGTTTTCCAGCATCAGGGTCGTTCCAGAAGTTTTTTGTTACGATAGCATCCATTGATTGTGCGATTGGCGACAGATTTGAAGCGGAAATTGCAGGAAATCAAACAATTGCTAAGTCGACGTCCTTTTGACAGAAAAACAAAACAGATTAGCCGTATTACGTCAAAATTTGCATTGTATATTTACCTGACGCGAAATTCGTTGATTGATGGTATTTTGAGTTCAAATTACGCTAATTTGTGCGATTATTCATTTCTGTTTACGCTGTCAAGTTATAGGTTAAACTGTCAGATGCATGAATGTCAGGTATTTGCCATACTTGAATAAAATTTATACTCAAAAGTAATTGTTATACTGGGTGTTAAAACCTAACCCTTTGAAAAGAGTTTACTCATGCTAGACCGGAGCTATTATTTTTGAAGTTGATTACCAATAAATAAAATAAGAAAGATAATAAACCATTTATTTTGCAGTAATTAATAATTACAAACATCTTTTTAATGAACCCTGAGATTTCACAATTTTGAGTTCTGATTAAAACTATTAATTTGTATTTGTGGTGATTCATCCTTAACTATTTATTTATTTTGTCCCACATAAAGAAATGGGGGGGGGGGGGTCATTACAATATATAGAATATGTACGTGCATACCAAGAATTTTGAAGACCTTGTAATCTTTTTTTATGCATAACCTTTAAGCACGGGCCATAAACTACATTGCAAAAATTTAAAAGCGATAGCATAAGTGCTGCTAATAAAATAATTTTTGTCTCAACGGTCAGTTTATTTCTATGTGGAAATAATATTTTAAAATTTAAAAATCCAGCTTTGATAAATGTTGACACTTGTGAAAAACGTAGCTCAGCATCAATTATCAAACCCAAGTTATAAACTGCAACGACTAGGTCAACTGATACAGTGTTAATTAATTAATTTTGGAAGCATTAATAATCAAACAATGCTCAGAAGACTCTTGTACTAAACTACAAATGTCCTCATTTAATTGTCTACATGCCAATCATTCATCCGGTTTAAAAGACAAGTAACAGCTAAAGTACTTTAAAATTCTATTTAATTTCAAGGTGTATATTGTGCACAAGAGTTCCAATATGCATCCCTGAGATACTCCCGATTTTACATCCATCGGAATGGAAATTTGCTCATATAATTTAACAGATTGTGTTCTATTATTAAGACAACTTTAAAGGCGTCAACGCAAATCCAATATATTTTAAAATATATAACAGTATTTTGTGACTTAACGTGTCGAAAGCTATACTGCAGTGCAATAGTATTACAATTATTATTAATTTATGTTGATCAGTGTTAGCAATTATGTCATCGGTAATATTCAATAATGCAGTACAGCAGCTATGACCAGGTCAGACTGTAACAGGTAGTATGCTAAATTCATTAATATAATTTCGTACTTGCTCATCTATCACTTTCTCCAGAACCTTCGAAAGCACAGGCAGAATACTAATAGGTCGAACGTGTTTAAAATCCTCCGGCGTTTCATTATTAGACACAGGCGTGACTAAAGCATTTTTCCATGCATTAGGAAAAACACCCTCTTGAAGACAAAAATTTATGCTGACAAATTAAAGGCCATAAATACGGCAAACATAACTTAAGTACGTATATGTTTAAACCATCATAACATTTACAATTTTAGCTTCATCAACATTCTTAAAATTAAAACGACCTTCACAAAGTTTATTAATATTGTAAAATTCTAAAATGTCGATGTTATTAACATCCGTTTTTAGAATTGAATTAATTTTTATCAGGATCTCTAACAGCCAAAGGGATATCAGGTTTGAGTTTTGAAAATACATTACAAAGGCTTAATTTTTTCTAATTTTTTTTTATTTCTCCCTTTTGTAATTCATACCGAAGATATGCCCTATTGTAATCACGCAAAAATCACCTTCCGAGATTTCTTCAAATCTTGACGTTTCAGGGTCCCTAGATGACGAAAAACAGCTTTTCTCAATTCCGTCTGTCGGTCTGTCTGTCTATCTGTTGGCGATATAACTCAAAAACTATTAGTTGGAGGAAGACAATATTTTGCATGCAGACTATATGTTTACCTGGCACGAAACCGAGAAGATGTCGGCCAAATATATAAAGGGTGAACACCTTAAAACAATTTAATTTTGTTTAATTTTGTGTCTACTGAAAAATAGATAGAAGTAACAATTTACACATAGCTAGGCTTTACACTTGTTGAAAATGGGACCTAACAGATACAGAATAATGTCGTAAAAGAGTAAAAACGTTTGAACAAGTCCGTTCTCTTAAATACAGCCGCACATCCCCAAGCTGGGAGAGCTCCTCGATGGCCCGATGGATCAGAGGTCAGATTTAAATTCGCATTCGCAGGCACTGTACTTCGAAACCCACCACCGGTAATTTTTTTTTATTTGTAAGTAGTTGGAGTACGACAAAGTACACTCACTGGAATGACTAATTATGAGTTGTGACTGAGTCAGGTACCAGTTTAGTCCATAATCAATTGATGAAAGGCTCTCAACTGAATTTCTGTTGTTTACAATTAAGTACCAGGCTCACGAACCAACAACTGCAGCGGCTCATGCTCTTAGAGCTTTATCAATAGAGAAATATTATGAGTTATGACATGAGTAATAGACAAATATTATGAGTTATGAGTAATAAACTGGAAAATATTTTAGTACGTTTTTCTATAACATTGTACTCTACTACAAAAGATGTAAAACGGTGTAGACTACACCTGCTTGCAAGCATAAACATTTACATATTGAAAATAACCTCTAAAGAGAGATGGTCATAATAATATACAGGGTCGCTATTATGTATGGGACTAAAGCTGTCCGGGACAAACGGTTTGAGATATTCTTTTCATATTTGGTATATGTTAATTTGAGATTATTTTTTCATCTAGTTTTTAAGTGCGGCCGCCATATTGATTTTTTTATAATAGCAACCTAGTCTGTGCGATACATCAATAGAAAGCTTATTTTGTTCTTTTTTTAGAAATATTACACATGTACATGTACATAAGAAAATAACGCAGATAAATTAAAAAAAAAACATTTGAGGCATGCTTAATTCGTCATTGCACATTTAATAAAATCTAGTAACCATTGCATTAACAAAACCTCATAAATAAACAAAACACAAATAGTAATTAATATTTAGGATAACAAACAACATTTCTTAAATACAAATGAAAACAACAACATTATTAATTAACAGTAGTTAAGAGAGATATTCAAATTTCTGCCCATTTCCTTCTTGGCAATAATGGATGCGCTTTTTAAAATTGTCTAAAGAATTGCGAGAAATAGCAGCACGAATACGATCTTTAAAATCTTCTAATTGTCAGGTCTATTTAAATAAACGCGACTTTTTAAATGGCCCCACAAAAAAAATCTAAAGAAGACAAACCTCATGACTGAGCGGGCCACTCTACGTACCTCTTCTCCCAATCCAACGCCGATCAAAAATGCCGCTTAAATAATTGTGCACTGCAAGTCTATAGTGGAGAGGTGCACCATCCTGCTGAAACTAGATGTTTTCGTTGACCGCATTTGGGTTATCATGATTTGGAAGGAGTTCTATAATTTGAGGAATAATATTTTCCTGCAGCATTTGAAGATATCTCTCTGACGTAAGGTTAATAATAATAATAATAATGTTTATTTCCAGAAATAAATAGAAATCTTACATAATACAAAAAAAATAACAATTTTCCTGGAAATTCGAGGGCAGTCAGATGACCTCCAAGAAACGAAGGACCCTGCTCTTCCCTGCCACCGACAATATAATATAATAGTAATTTGCTTTACAAAGCGGCTTTAATAGATTATAATAGTTTAATGCCTGATCACCCACGAAGAAACAAAGTATTGCCAATAACAACATAAGATACATAACAATAATAAGAATATAACATAAACGAAGAGTAGATAATGAACACATATATATAGATGTGTATACAGCATTATTCATTAATTGTGGAATTGTTGGTCCAATAATGTTGTGACCAACCACATCCAGTACTACCTCAAGGGAATTCTCTTCATTTGTGGCAGATCTTGGTTTACCAGATTTAGGATGATCTTTTACGCTTCCACTTTCAATAAATCTTTCTAAAGTTCTACTTACGGTAGATCTACTAATATTGCATTCCGATCGAGATGTGCCGTATTATATAAACGACGTACCTCGTCGTGTGTTCGTTTTCTATCACCATAACCAATTATCATGAGAATCTCTATTCATTCTCCTTCTGATAAAAGATCCATATTGCAGAATTCTAAAAATTATTTGCCAGACAATACAACTACAGGAAGAATTAAAAATTTGTGTTGTTTATTTTGTCACCTATTAAGCTCTTACTACGTACTTGTTTTTGTTTGTGTTTTGTTTATTTATGAAGTTTTGTTAATGCAATGGTTACTAGATTATACTAAATATGCAGCGACGAATTATGCAGGGCTCAAATTTTTTTTTTTTAATTTTCTGCGTTATTTTCTTATGTTAGGGGTACATTTGGTTTCAATCTATACATATATAAAGGAAAGTCACAACCCTGACTAATCAACGCAGAGCCGAAACCACTGGCTCTAAAAACTTGAAATTTGGGTGGAAGGTTCAATTTGTTATGTAAGGTAGTGCTAAGAAGGGATTTTTTGAAATTCGACCCCTAAGGGGGTGAAAAGAGGTAAAATGTGTTTTAACGAATTCTTCAATATCTCTTACACCCGATAAGATATCAATTTGGTGTTTGCTTGCAAAGATTGTCAATGCAAATACCTAGAAACGTATTTTAGGATTTTGCCCTAATAAACCCCTAAAGGTGCAAATTTGGATTGGGGGTGAATTAAACAACCCTTCGTATCTCCTATGTTTATTAAGTTAGAACATTCTTTTTTGGCATATAGATTGATTTTTAAAATATTTAGAAAGTGGTTTAAGGGAATTTGAAAATTTTAACCCTAAGGGGGTGAAAAGGGTTAAACTGTGTTTCCACGAATTCCTGAATATCTCTTACACCCGATAAGATAGCTACTTGGTATTTGCTTGCATATGTGTCCAATAGAAGGATCTAAAAACAAATTTCAGGATTTTGCCCTAATCGACCTCTAAAGGTGCAAATCTGGATTCGGGGTGAATTAAAGAACCCTTTGTAACTCCTAGGTTTAGTGGGCTAGAACATTCCTTTTTTTGGCATATAGATGTATTTTTAAAATATTTAGAAAGTGATTCAAGGGATTTTAAAATTTTACCCCTAAAGGGGTGAAAAGGGGTAAACTGTATTTTCACGAATTCCTCAATATCTCTTAGACCCAATAAGATATCGACTTGGTGTTTGCTTGCATAGGTATTTAATACAAGTGTCTAAAAACGCATTTTAGGATTTTGCCATAATCGACCCCTAAAAGTGCAAATCTGGATTCGGGGTGAATTAAAGAACCCTTCATATCTCCTATGTTTATTGAGTTAGAACATTCTTTTTTGGCACATAGATTGATTTTTAAAATATTTAGAAAGTGGTTTAAGGGATCTTCATGTTACACCTAAAGCGGTAAAAAGGGAAAACTGAAAAGGGGTAAGGTTTATCTTGCTATAATTTATGAATACAACATTTAGTTTGTACGTATATATTTTAATTTTATCTCATTGTTATATTAAAACTATAGTGTTATCAACATATACAAGGAGAACGACAATTACGTACACATTTCCTGGGGGTACGTGAAGCATAAAAAAAGAGTTGTGGAGAAATTTTTTCGGACGAATTTTGTTTTCTTTTTTCCGACAATATTGTTTTGCGGCGTTTGTTAGTTTAGCGGTATTGTGTGAGGGGGCGGGGGGAAACCCTAGAATTCATTTGAAATTTAGAAGTAAAAGCATTTGTTGCCCGTACGAAGAACGGGCATCTTGCTAGTTTTTGTATATTTGGTAACTTATTAGACTGTGTTAAAGTCACATGAACTAATAATTTAGTTAATTGTAGTTCAAATGTACTTGGTTCTATAAAGTGCAGTGTAAACAGTATTTTTCATGGGCTCCCACAACCAAGTTTATTTTTGATCGCTCTGTAATTTCCATACTGAAATAAGTATCAACAGCCTACTTTAAATAACGTTTTCATAAAAATTGAAAATTTTTTAATAATTATATTAATTTAATACAATCATATTCAGTATTCGTAGTTTACATTGAATTTTGGTCCAGTAGAAATGTGTAGTAAGTTTTTAGTTTGTGAAAATATTTTATTGAAAGAGAATAATTATTCTAATTTTAGTTATTAAATACTATCCATTCACAAAACTCGTGAACTGTCAATATCACATTTTTTAAATATTTGCTGAGTGTACCTGGAAATTACAGTTTTTTGGGAATGCATTTCGGATCTAGTGATTTCTAGTAATATTTAAATTTGTTCAAATAAAAAGAACTGACATTGAGTTTTCATTATTTTATAAAAAAAATAATGTGCAATTTCCCATCACTGATGGCTTCATGAAGGGTCCAGCTCTGTTTTACTAAACTTTTTAATATGTGGTGCGGTTTTTCTCGCCTGTAGTAATGTCCCGTATTTTAATTTTCAAAATGTGGCAACTCTGCTTGTAACTGGCCTTAGTAATTTATAGTAAAATTAACAGCTAATCAACAATGATATACAAATTAAAATCGTGTAAAAGTGTGCTTACCCGTGGTTCCAGATACACAAATCGGTGTCAGCTTTGGAGACCACGTACCGTCCTCCAGACACTGCTGAACGGGCGAGCCAGCTAAGAGATAGCCAGGTTTGCAACTAAAATGAAGACGCTGTTCTATGCTATAGCTGCCATCAAAATCCGCAGGTTTCTCAGGAACAAAATAACCATTAATGATATCTTTAGGCGATTTACATCCTGATATTTTCTCCATTGCAGCACACGTTGCATTGGCTCCAGTCCAAATGCCTTTTTCACAGACACGATATTCACTCTCCGGTGGTGTCAGTCGGTAGCCGCTCTTGCACGTATAAGTAACCAACGTTCCTTTTCTATACATTCCATCCTCGCTTCGGTCGCCTTCTACTTGAAAGCCTCCGTTTGATATGTAAGGTGGTGGATCACAGCGCGCTACACAGCGAGGTCGCTTAGTCTGCTCCCATTCACCGTCTACACATGATATTTTTGGTGGACCCTCTAGGTCGTATCCAATTCCACACTTTATATGAATAGTCTGCTGGGAAAGGTCGTCCCCTAACATGTTTTCCAGCAACGACACTGATCCATGCTCGATCTGCCCATAAGCGGGGCAAAGAGACGTAATATCTGTGATGTTTGTTAAAGTTTCAAGAAAATTCAGACCCACAGAGTAGTTTAGCAGAAAAAGGATGAAGAAGTGTAAGGTTAACTCCATTTTGTTGTTATAACATATTTTACGTACAAAGTTGCGCTGCGAACTCTCAACTCTAGGTTGGCGTTGGTTTAACGCGCATTATTCACTTATTAACTGCTGTAATTACCAGCTCGTTTAAAGTATTAAACAACTGTTGTTTTGACAAAAACATCGATCAGCTGTTGCTATTGTTCAAGGCCGGGTGAGCGCCATCTATGTTCCGTTTAATAAATGAACAGATAGAGGTAACCAGGTTATTCCATAAAGGGTGTTTATAAATAGCATGGTCTAGTTTAAGCCAGCATACAAGTTGTATTAAATATTAAATGTTATTTAATTTAATTAGTCATTGGCGTAACTAGCGGGGGGGCCAGGGGGGCCAGGCCCTCCCCAGAGTGCCGTCTGGCCCACCCCAGAAGAATGAAATTTAAATAAATTAAAAAATCTGCCTTTGTATTAAACCATTTAAACCTAGGGAATTATTAACAACCGACCCACATTTTTCATTTTCCGACTTTATTATTTGTTTTGACTAAAAAAACATAGTATAAATACCGTATGAGTGGTTATAATTGAAAATAATATGCAAAATAAAAAATTATTAGTGCAGAACTACAATATAGTTTTGTTAATCTTTCAAACAAAACAACATTTTTTTCCAGTGCACTATTTCTTTTAATTTCTCTTCATTAATCTATAAATACATGGTCAACTTATATGCCTACAAAAAGACAATTTGAATTATTTTATATGCGGGTATGTAAATGAGCGCGAAATTTGAGTGAATCTAACGACTTGCTGAGCGCATGCCGCTACTTATATTAGGCTCGTCCAGTTCAAACACACTACGACATGCTATTTGGACGTTTGCTTTGTCTAAAGAGTTCAGTTTATCATTTTGAAGAGTAGGATCCAGAATTTTATGTTTAGTAATATTTAAGGTAGCAAAGTAATGTCGTAATTATAGATTTGCAAGACCCCGCAGTGCCAGGTATGAGGGCCCTGATCGAAAGAAGATTTTTTCTTAATTTACAATGTGTACTGTTAAAAGCTTTGGGGGCACAAATATTCACATGAAAAGGTTTTCTTGGGTCATTTACGACATTATTAATAAAATTAACAAAAGGAATGTGAAGTGTAGTCATTTTCAAAATGACAGCTTTAAAAGTAAGGTATGGAACATCGAAGATCAAGTTTGGCTTCGCCCCATCTAGTTATTAGAAATATTTAAGAAGTTTCATGCCCAGTTACTGAAACTGCATATTTTTTTCTCCAAATATTTTTAAAGAATTTAAATTTAAAACGGTTTTGTTAAAGTTTTAGATAAAATTAAAATTCAAAGTACGGAATCGGAATCGCATGCTGAAAAGCATGCATTATGGGAAATGGGGCGTCAGCTGTCACTGAGCACTGAGGGCCTTCTGACTCAATAATCAGTGTAATTAAAGACAACTTACAACTTACCAAATTACAAACGCGAGAAGATCAAAGTAACACTAAAAGTATTGTTTTTTAAATTTTAAAAGTAAACGCCAGAGATAAAGAAGAAATGAACAAGCCCATGCAAAATTTGAAATAATACAAAATTTTCTTAAAAATAGTACCTCTTAAAAAAGATTAAAAATGACTTGGCCCTTACGGCTACACAGAATAACGCAGGAAGCTGTATAGACATACATAGAGCAATAGATGTATTTGCAGAAATACAAGGAAAGAAAAAACATTTTTAGATTGTAATTGCGGGGGACGCTCATATTATTGAAATAAATTTAAAGACCGTTCATATCTCAGTTTGCAGGTATTTGAATGTCCCTGGTGTATTAGTACACTTACGTGTATTTTTTTAATATTACATAATAAAGTAACTTAATCTTGTATTTACCAACAGGTTTTTGTGCCCTATATAAGTATTTATCCGCTGTAGTAAATAGAATTTTGTGGTGATGACGAGTGTAAGTGATCCTAACTGCTTGAATTTCCACAGTTGCAAACTCAATATATTATGATAAAGAGAAATCACAATAACTTTGAAGAAGATATTAATTTTTTCAAGAAAATATTTACTTCAACCGTACTGAGAAAAAATTGAAGTGATGTTTTCCAAAAAAGGTATTTATCCTGGAATAATAGTTTTTACCGTCAACTTCATTGAGTTGCGAGAGGTAATCTATACATTTTTTATGTTGTTTATAAACCGATTCAAAAACAAGCACATAACATGATGTGACAAGGTACTAATATATGCAAATTCATGTCTTCAAAGATATGCATAGATATTGTCGATGGTTGGCTGGGGGCCTGGCCCTCCCCAGCCAAAAATCCTAGTTACGCCAATGTAATTAGTATTTTATTTGAAGCATACTGAGCCCAACAAAGATGCACGATTGCACAGTTTTCTTTGTTAAGAGTGTCTTGTATTGAAAGCTTTCCGGCCAATGATATACAGTGTGTCCCATTCTCGTTTTATCAAAATATGAAAATAAATTTAGTTATAGAAGCAACTTTCGAATAATACGACGGGAAAACCAGAAATTCGAAACCTTCTTGTTTCCAAATTAAGATAAGTGCCTCCATGTGGTTGCTTATGTTGATTAATGTAATTTATTTATAATTTTAATTTATAATTCTTTGCAATAAAACGTAAATGATTAATTTCGTAATGCAACCTCAAACACTAGCTTATAGTAATTTTTCGTACTTATGCTTATTACATACTTACTAGGTCACAAAATAAAGAAACTAGGTAGTTTTCAAATTTCAAGGTTTATTTGGTTATTACAATAATTAGCAACCATTCACAATAATTATCTAATTACAATGAAGATAAATAAAATTTTAAATTTCTAGTTATTTATGGTGGAAATTGTGTTACATTACAAATATTACACGAAAGAAAAGTAGAGCTTTCGAGGCCGCCAGGCCGAGTGGGGTCTCTTATCCAGTGAATAACACAGGCGTGCCATACAGAATCTTATCCAATAACTCAATAAATACCAAAAATCTGTAAAGGGCTTTACATAGAACTTGAAACATGGAGCTATACCGTTAACAGACAGACCGGCAGACGGACGGATAGGCGAAATTAAGAAAACATGTTTTTCGTCATCTAGGGGCCCTGAAACGTGAAGATCTGAACATATCTCGAAAGGTGTAGTACATGGAATTTAACCTAGCTGACCTAAAAAGAAAGTATAAAGCTAAAAATTTCAGTAAATGTACTTTATGATCTACTAATGATAATCTGTAATGTTGCAGCACTTACGCGGTGGAATGTAGCCGCCATCTTGAAAATAATTATTTTTGTGGGGAAAATTTTATTTGGAAGATTAAGAATAAAATGTATACTCACAAATTTGTAGGTATTAGCTTTTTAGCTTACCTTTCGGCTTACCTAGTATGTGGAGTTACTCGAATTAAAATAATGTTTGCATTTTTAAATTGAATTGTAAGTAAATCAGTAAGGTGCAAAGAAAAATGTTTTAGCGCATTTAATAAAGAAGGTAAGGTAACAACTTTTGTCGGATTGAATGACTTTTGAACCATGTTCAACATTAGGTACAAAATAGATAACAATATCTTAATGTTTTTAAGAATACTGAAAAGTTAAAGGAAACATGGAGCAACGTAAAATACATCAATTCAGAAAGAAAGGTAACACAATTTTACATTGCGCCATAGCCATGAATAATTTGATTGCTAGTCAGATGCTTTACCCGCTCGGCTAAAGAAAGCTGTCTCACGTACTTACTTATCGTTGCACTATGAAGCACGCGGAGACAACAGGGCTGATCAAAGACAACACGCGGTTATCTATGCCAACAGAAGCATGTTGAAAATAAACGGACGACATAGGAAGACTGCTGAATGTTAATTGACGCCATTTTGGAAATACAATTGGCGATTTATTACCCTACTTATAACAAAAAACATGTATTTAATTAATGTTTCTTTTTTGCGTTGTGCCTGTTTTATTGCTGCCATTTGAAATGTTTCTACCATACTACGTACTATGCTGCATTGCGATCATCGAGAGTGGCTCTTTCATTTTTCGATACCATATACTTTTGAAGTTTTTCTGGTTTTCAATAATTTCATATTCAGCTATTCTACGTTAATTTAGTGGTGACTACTTGTTGCTGGGTTTCTTTGTTCTTGTACTATGTTGTTATATGCCTCTAATAGTTTGCTGCTCATATACTCCAAGTTGATACAAGCCGGCTTTCCAAAAAATGCACATATGTGCTAAAACGCTGCGCCAAGTCCAGTCCGTCATAAAACTCATGGTTATTTTTTCGGCGAAGAAATAATTTGCTAAATTGACAATTCGGTAAGAACGGACAGATAATAAAAGTTCTCGAAAACCGGTCATAAACGCCTCGACAGCGGGCTGGAAAAACGATCGTTGCGTAGCAATACGCAGTAAGCGCATTTAAAATCGGGGAATCCTCTAATTTGCGCATTCTTGCACGAATTTACTCCGTGTGAAGACTTATTAGAACCAGAAAAATATGAGCCAGCAGCTGGAGAGGAAGAGATAGTCCAAGCAGCAAAAATCACCAAGCGCGCACAATATTTAAGAAAGACGAACTCTAAATTCATATACCGCGGCCGGGCAGAATTGTATAGACAGGCTCACCTTAAATATAACGAATTGCGCACAAATTGCTCGACATCATTTTTTATTAACCGGCCCGGCTAATAAAGGTTCGAGGACGCGTCCAGTCATAAAACCCGCTTACAAAAAAAATGCTTCGGAAAATAACAGTAACGTACGCATTTATTTCAAATCATAAGAATATTTAAATTAATTTTAATTAGCGTTTTTCTAAACGGATCGGTCCCATACGAAGTGTAGTTAAACCCAAAAAAATTCGAGAATCCAAAGAGAAAAAAATAAGTTAGCGCGGAGAAAATTACTAAAACGAAAGCAATCCCGGGGTAGCTCTAAGGCAGCAAGATAAATCAAGCAAGCCTCGGCACAACCCTTTAATGTCTGGTACCAAAATGTTTGGATTTCAACCAGCGAACCAGTGCTGCCTAAATAAATCCGCTAATTGGACACGCCATAAAATTAATCTGGCGAAACCAAACCTCCATCAATTTAATCGCTCTACCTCCACTTTGTGAACCAATGAGCGTCGAGAACGGGAAACACAAAGAAGAGGCCCTTTAAATAGTGGAACGCTGGAAGCAGAAGACGCTCAACCCTGAGTCCGTCTAGCAGCGTGACGAGCCTTCCGTCACCCTAAGTCCACCTAGCAGCCTAACGACTCAACACCGCCGCCTACAACACTCAACCGTAAGTCCGCCTAGCATCCTGACGATTTAACACCGCAGCCTTCTACATTCCACCCTGAGTCCACCTAGTAGCCTGACGCCTCAACACTGCCGCCTACTACACTCAACATCGCCTAGTCAAATCCAGAGCCCGCCTAGCATCCTGTGGAGCCATCACCGCCGACGACGACGTGGACGAGTTCCTCCAGCGCCGAGAACCTGCTTCCACGAGTCGCATCATGTCCACGGCTTAAGCTCGAACCTGGACCCTCGCTGATTTTTTTCCATTTACTGTTAGTACCCGCTCGACATAATTTTCAGGGGGAAAAAACCGCTCCTGGAACTGTTTGGTCCCTCCTCGACGCCTCCGCCAGAATCGCCGTTGACGGAGAGAGCTCAGGCAAGACACCAGGAGCTAGCCGACGCCACCCTCCACCGGTCCTGGCCGCTGCCGTTGGACACGCCTACCATCCCCAAGCGCCGTCCCCGGACACCCGACCCGGAGAGCACTCCCACAGGCTACATCTCCCTGGATGCGAAAGGCACGACCCCCGCATTAACGCCAGGCTGCGCCCCCTCAAACATGTTTTTCGATTTAATAAATTCTATATAAATAATGACAATTGGTCATTGACAACCTAAGTCATAAAATGAGACAGCTTAACGAAGGTGAAATTGTAAAAGCGATTGCTTTGGTAGAAGATTGTAGAAGTTCTTGTTACGTTGCAAGAGTTGTCGGTGCAAGCAATTCTGTTGTTTTAAGGTTGTGCCATTAAGTACCAGGAGACTGGAAATCTAGATAGAAGAGCTGGATAAGGTCGGAAACGAAAAGCAACCCTTGGCCAAGACAGTTATGTCAGTGTAAATAACTCAAACATGTAGAGCCACTCATCGTCGGTTCCTTTGATGTCAAAATTCCGATTTGGATTACCTTGACCGGGTCCTGGGGGGGGGGGGAGGTACTATCCGATAGTACTAACAGATGGCGCCACTAGTTGATCACATCATGATTGGTAGCAGAGCCAGCAACTGGCTGTGATTGGTAGAACTTTGTGCTGCCATCTGATAGTCAATCTTAGAAATACCCCCCAAGGCACTTTCCCAGGCACTCTAGACGGGTTTCACCATTTGGTATGAGTATGAATGGTCCTCGACAACGAAAGGTAAAAGAGGCTATAGATTATGAATGAATGAATGAGTGTCTCTACTTGTTTGATGTATGAACGCTGGTTATGTTGTCAATATTCTCTACATAGTAGGCTCATTTCAACTGCGAGAGATCTTAAAAATGGGCCACTAGAATCCAAACTTCTGATTAAACTACAAGGAACAGATTTCGGGGATATGAACCAGTGATCCTTCGTTCCCTTTTCTGATGAGTCAACATTTCGTCTTACGCATTGTGAAGACCGCGTTAGGGTGTAGGTTCGCCGTGACGGGCCTTATTTCGAAAAAGTTGTCCAGGAGACCAACAACCATAGATGTGGGTTTATTATGGTCTGTGCAGAAATTACTCTGCGCAACAGAACCAACTTCGTGGTCTCTCCAGGGAAGGTTAAATGCAGCAAGGTGCTTAGATCCGATTCTTGCAGACCATGTGATACTTGTTAGCGTAGGTTTGTTTCGCTGAAATCCTATTTCAGCAAGATAATGCGAAGCCAGATACTGCCGTTGTAATTAGAAACTTTCTCGAAGAACAAAGAATTGCAGTCATGGATTGTCCTGCGCTTAGCCCTGGCTTAAATCCTATTGAACATATCTGGGATCAGCTTTATCGAAAGCTCAAGACACTTCATGCGACCCGAGACAGTACTGGCAACAGTGCTCCTACAATAATTGGACGATATTTCGTAAGAAGGTATACGGAAACTCAATCTAAGTATGCCCAGAAGATATCGGGCCATCATTGTAACCCAAGGCGGCAACACTCGTTGGGAGGTGCCTTTAAAAACACATAAGAAAATATTTGTTGCAATGTTATTGTAATTCTCTTCTTCTCTAGTCCTTACGTCTTGACAGACGCATGGTGATCATGGATATGTAGTCTTGTCTAATCGGGTTGTTATTGTTCGTACTGTTCTGCGCCATCTTTCTCTATTCGACGCAGATCTGACAGCTTGTTCTATATTTGCTTCCAAAAGGTTCTCAACAGTGTCGATCCAACGCATCGGTGATCTGCCCCGTCTTCGTTTGCCGAGAGGTTTTCCTTGAACAATAAGTTTTTCAAACTTATTAGCTCGAGTAATGTGGCCGAAAAATTTTAGGATATTTCCATAAATAATAGTAGACAGCCTTTGCTTGGGTTTTACGTCATCTAATATCGAGACATTAGTTCTATGTTCCGTCCAGGAAACCCTAAGCATCCTCCGCCAAAACCACATTTCAAAAGCGTCGATGCGTCGGCGATCTGCAGCGCGAATAGTCCAGGTTTCAGATGCGTATTTAAATACAGAAAACACTAAGGCCTGGACAAGGTTAATCTTGGTATTACGTGTTATATCATTGCTTCTCCATATTTTACTTAATTTCGACATAGCTGTTCTTTCAAGCTGGATTCGTCTGCGAATTTCATCCTCACAGCTTCCTGTGTTATTTATGAGGGCTCCTAGATATAGAAAACTATCAACCACTTCATAATTGCCTACGTGACGAGTTTGTTGAGCATTATTATTATTTCTGTCCACTATCATAATTTTAGTTTTATTTGTGTTAATAGAAAGGCCGTATTCTTGACTTACTCTTTCTAACTTTTCTATAAAGGACAAAAGTTCTTGTTCGTTGCTGGCAATCAACAAAGTGTCGTCTTCATAGCGCAAGTTGTTGATTTTTTCACCACCAATCGAAATGCCACCTTTCCAATCATCCAAGACAAGCCTCATAACATGTTCGCTATATAAGTTGTACAGTAGAGGTGATAGAATGCACCCTTGCCTAACGCCCTTTTTGATTTCATAACTTGTAGAATAAACATTGTCAATTCTTACCACAGATGTTTGAGTTTCATAGAGGTTTTTGATTACAGCGACAATGTGTTGCGGTATACCCATGTTAATCATAATGGGACATAAGAGATGCCATCTAACATTGTCAAACGCCTTACGGTAGTCGATGAAGCAAAGGTACATAGGGGTGTAATATTCTCGAGCCTTCTCAACGAGCTGACGAAGATTTAAAATCTGCTCACGCGTACCTCTACTCTTTACAAAACCGGCTTGTTCAGGTGCAACTTGGTTGTGTGTATATGACTCAAGTCGACTGTGGATTATATATAACATTATTTTACTTATATGGGTAATAAGTGCCAACAGTCGAAAATTGTCGCAGTTAGTGGTCGATCCTTTTTTGTGGAGAGGAATAGTTATAAAAGTTGTCCATTCGTTAGGCCATACTGTTGTTCGCCATATATGCTGACATATTTTATGTATTATCTTTATACAGTTTCCGGGAAGTAGCCCAATGATTTCGGCAGTAATTAAATCCATACCGGGTGATTTATTTAGTGCTAACCTTAATATAGCCTTCTGCACTTCATCTAACAGTATATCTGGTTCATGATTATAGTTGGTTATTTCTCTATACTTATAGTTCTCATCTGCGTAGAGTTTTTCACAGTATCCCGCCATGTTTCAAGAATATTGTCAACATCAGTTATTAAGGTGTTGTTACTATCCATTATTGCCCAAGTTCGAGGTTTGAATGTGCCAGTTATCTTTTTTATTTTCAAGAACACTTCTTTGCTATTTATGGAGTCAGCATGTTTTTGTATGTCGAAGCAGATATTATTCAAAAACTGATTCTTGTCACTTCTACACTGACTTTGTATCAATGCAGACAGTTTATTATATTTGATTGTGTCTTCAGGTGTATGTAGTCCTAACATCTTGATGTTTCTTCTAGCCTCTATGCTTTTAAGAGTGTTTTCACTGATCCATGGTTTCCGGTTTATATTTTCTCGATTATTGGGAAGTGTTTTGACAATTTCTAAAATAATGGATCTCATTTTGAGCCACAAGTCATTGGGATCACTTGATAAATTTTTCATTGTATCTACCATTTCTTCTATCTTGGTAGCTACGACGGTTGGGTCTGCAATATTAGGTAGTTTTGGTTTTTGTTGCATTCTTCGACAGATCTTTAATTTAACACGAAAAATACAAGATAGTAGTGCATGGTCGCTATTACAGTCCGCCCCAGGTAGAGTCTTGGAACTAAGAACAGCACTACGCCATCTTGATTTAATTAAAATATAATCAATTTGATTCCTAGTTAGTCTATCTGGTGAGATCCACGTGTACAGCTTCCGTATGTGCTGCTCAAATACAGTGTTTGCAACTGTGAACTCATTGTCTATTCAAAATTGAAGTAACCTCTCTCCATTTGAATTACGTGTTCCAATACCAAACTTTCCCACTATGTTGCGAATATGTTCGTCTTTTCGCGTACTGCCTAGTTTAGCAGTGAAGTCCCCGATGAAGATGGTTATTTCTTTATTAGAAATCTTTTCGATGCTCGATTCCAATGCTTTATAGAATTCTTCCGTTTCCGCTTCTGTAGCATCCATTGTAGGGGCATATATCTGAATAATATTTAGATTACACGGAGACGCTTTTATGTGCAATGATATTATTCGATTGTTAATAGCAGTGTATCCCAATACAGTTCTTTTAAGTTTATTGGATACCAACAATGCGACTCCACTCCTGCTTTCATTATCTAATCCTGAGTAATATACTGTAAAGTTACTGCTTTCAAAATGTCCTTGTCCGTGCCATTGAGTTTCTGAGTTATTGTAATTAAGTTTTTGTAAAACAACTGACATTGTCTTCTTCTATAGTTAAGACCGTGTTAATTTGTTACGTTATTGTTGCATTTTGATTCAAATAGCCTCACAATATTTCAATTAGTTATTATTATGCTACTAGAATTTTCAATTTCCGTTATTTTTAATAGTAGTTCGCTAATTTTTTGAGCAGTCTAGTTATTTGTATCGTGTGTTAAAAGAAAACTCATTCGCAGCATGCCATAACTTGATTGAAGCAAATGAACTACCACAAGTCAAGGATAACTATTTTACTAAAAATATACAAAACACTAAATTAAAACATTTTTTATTGACTGTTATGATTAATACACTCGTTTTTGTTATGTTAATGCCATCTTATTTCCCTTTTTGCCTGATAACAATTAAACTTAATGCAGTGTAAACTTTTGCCTGCCACAGTGACAGATGTTTTCATTACCAAATGCAATCTGACATTCACCTACAGACTTAAGTTAAGACACGACTAGATGTTTTATCTTTCTTTCCAAGGCGTACTCTAAATGAGTTTTTTTACACACGATATAATAAGCATAAAAAGTAGCATTTACTGCATCGAGTGCGACGTTCCCTACGGTCGGGTTGCAAGAGCACGAGGGTTTCGAAAATGTAAACAGGCCATATACAGTCGCTGCTTGTATTCATGGTATTTTTCCAATACTTGCCTTGCTGTGTGTATGTAGTCTAGTATAC
Organism: Agriotes lineatus; assembly: GCA_940337035.1. Classification (NCBI taxonomy): domain Eukaryota; kingdom Metazoa; phylum Arthropoda; class Insecta; order Coleoptera; family Elateridae; genus Agriotes; species Agriotes lineatus. The sequence continues at coordinate 16,825 of CALNHX010009598.1, read as the reverse complement.
TGTATCCCGCCTTAAAACGTGTTGGTCTGGTGTTTGGAATGCATAAAATGTATTTGATAATCTGCTATTTCGAGTGAGTAATATTTTGGGAATGTTTGTAACACCGTGGTAGTAGACCGGGCACAACAAGGAGTCCCTAACTTCTTTAACCGCTGAACGCTCCAATACTTACAGTAAATTAAAATAAATTAACTAAAACGAAAGAACTTCATACGACACTTAAATGTAAATCAAATGGCGAGTTGAGAATCTTCTTTTACGTTCAACGGGACCCACTAACTAATTCGCGGAGGCAAGGTTGGGTGCCCAATAATCTCTATACTAATTTCAAAAGGCGCTACCAGTTGAATTATTACATCAACTCGCAAATCTAAATTGGAAGGTTCGGTTATAACTTAGCTATTGTGAATTACAATGAAGGTTCAAAATCCCCCATATAGTTGAAATCCCTCAGATAAATTGTAATTAATTATGATAATAACAAAACATAATCCAAGGAAAATTTATTTATATCCATACAAGTGAGTAACTAATTAAATAATCCATAATGGTGTATTTACACTGGCAGCTTTTACCAATATTATTGATCAATGTAAAGGTTTAATTCAGTTATAAAAGCTACCCATGACGTGATCACCTATGGCGTCTACCAATTTACATTTTGATTAATCAACAGGTCAACACACATTAGAAATACCCATAAATTTCTGGTGTACATTGGTCATTATAAAGCAACAGTATCGAAGTATTATATGTTTCCAAGATTAACTTATGGACTTTGAATTACAAAATAACTTCATTGCCTTATCTGATTTCTCCAGCATTGACAAAGTCCCAAGTTCGCTCTGGTTCTGTAACGGCACGATCACATCAATTCTCCAAAGACAATACAACAAAGAGCAGCAAACTGCCAAGTAAAAGAAAGACGAAAAACACAGGAAATAAGAGGAAGGAAACATAGCCCGCAACAAAGGCCATGTAAATATTACGTATTAATAAACAACTTTGTAGTTCGGTAACGTACCTACTTCTGTTGATTACCGATCTATTGTTCTATAGTCCCCAAATATGGCCAGCTCCACGACACAAGCTTGGCAAACGCTATCTCGTCGCATCGATAATCTCTTGAAGAGTTGTAATATTACCACAATGATAAGTCGACTCGCTAACTCGAATAAGCAACTTACCCCAAAACAACGCCGGTCTCATATCAAATCCGTCACACTATAGGCGTTTCCCCCAAATTCAAACAATATCACTATACGAATCGGGGAATAATTATGAGAGTTAATCTTTTGTTGGATTTATAAATCCCGCGGCCAAACCGGTAAGACGAGTTTCAACAAAAATCCCGATGACTTTGTTTTTTCGATGTAATTTTTATTTCGGCAGCGTAGTCATGACGAATAAACAAAACCAAATCATAAAAGTTACCAACATAAAGTTCCAAAATGGTCTTAACATACTGAAGATTCCCCGAAAACAAGTACGCAACCGGCTCAATTCTAACGAGCTATGTTAAATAAGGCAAACCAATCCAAACTTTAACAACAATCGTCTAAGAGAAACCAAGGGCAAAACGAGGAAGCACGCATACATGCAATAAGACAAACCAGTAATTAATTCTTAGAAGAGAAGTGCCAATTCAAGACACTCGACGGGTCCACAGCCACTACCCATGCAAGCGTTCTGTTTAACCAACTAATTTTACAATTCTCTAATAATTATTAAGGCAACTAGTGTTTTACAGAGGGTTTAAAAATCGAGGTCGATCATGTTAAAATTCGAGCAAAGCGAGGATTTTATGATCGACCGAGATTTTTAAACTGTAAAACACGAGTTGGCTTCAATATTTTTTCTACAGCCGAGGAGTTTGTTAGCTTAAATGCCCTCGGGGCTTCGCCCCTCTCCAAAGCGGCCCTCGGGGCTCTACCCCTCTCCAAGGGGGCCCTCGGGACTCCGCTCCCCTTCAAGGCGGCCTTCGGGGCTCTGTCCCTCTCCGAGGGGGTCCTCAGGGCTCGGCCCCTCCCCAAGGGGGCTCTTGGAGCTCCAACCCTCTCCAAGGGTGCCCTCGGGGCTCCGCCCCTCTCCAAGGGCGCCATCGGGCTCTGCCCCTCTTCAAGAGGGCCCTCGGGACTCGGCCCCTCTCCAAGGGGGCCCTCAGGACTCGGCCCCTCTCCAAGGGGGTTCTTGGAGCTCCACCCCTCTCCAAGGGTGCCCTCAGGGCTCCACCCCTCTCCAAGGGGGCCATCGGGCTCCGCTCCACTCCAATCGGGCACTAGGGGCTCCGCATACAAATCGGTCCGATATAATAACTGTACTTTTAATCTTCACAAATAAGGTTTTATAAACTCTTAAAGTACGCTGTGCTTTAAATGGAATGGCGTGTTTTATAGACAACATAAAGCACGCCGCATATGACCCTTGCATGGTGGACTCCTTCCACCATGGACCCTTGGAAACAGTTTAAAATCACGGCTGTAGAAAAACACATTAACCTCTCAAATGTCAAACGAAGGTTCACTTGACAGATATTACAAAATAAATCGACCCGAGCTGTCATTTATTATCATAACAAATCTCCCCTTACAAAATAAAGGTCAGAACGTTTACTTTCAGACCGTCAATGATACAGCTGCAACCTATAGTCCCATTATGTTACTGAAAAATGAGTATAGTAAACTCTATTCACTATAGTCCCGGATTGTCAATGTCAAAATTCAATTAAAAACAATCCTTTATATCATGGTTAATACTTTTAAATCAAGCTATGGGTAACTAGAAACAATTAATTAAGTTACTAATGTGAAAACTATAAATTATAGGTTATGACTTAAGCAAAAATAAATAAAAGTTGCCAGGTAACAAAAACGCAAGTTTTAAAAATTACGCTTTTGGGTTGTCCGACCTAGTAGTAACAAAAAAAAACTAATAGAAACTCAACAGTGCTACCATAAAACGTCATTTTTGACAATCCGGGACTATAGTGAATTGAGTATAGCTAAATTTGAATTGACTCTGTCAAACGATGGAGAACAAAATCAGCCTAAATTGGGGAACACTCCCAGGACAAAGCCCTAAAGTCACCCGCACCAACATAAAGCAACTGCCGGTGAAGACAGCTGTGACCCAGGGAAAACCCGAAACCAAAACAATCTGCACAAAAAGGATCGATAGAGATTACTCTTCGCTGTTGCATGTTAATGCCCCGGCGAGTAACCTCGTCACAACTTTGACAAGAAATCCCAGAGTAGACCCCCCCCATCCCCCCGAAATTCTCTGAAATCTTACAAGGTGCCCGCCCCCTTGACAAGTTTCTGTTAAACCTCGATGCGCAAAATCCCCACAGTTGCGGTAATGTTAAACCAGTACCTAATGTACAATAAACATTTTTCATAACACCTACTTGTTATTTGTCAATAACAGAACTGTCAACCTGACTGAAAAGTTTCCCATAACAGCCATGGCTGTTATACATTTAACAGCCTAGGTCGTTACGAAATAACAGAACAGTAACATTTTAACATTGGCAATACTGAAATGTATAGTTGATGACGCTGTAAGTCTATGTCAAATTCGGAGTTAGCAGGTTAGGTTTTGCATCATCTGTGTCAAAACTGACGCAAAACCTAACCCATTAATATCGAATTTGACATAGACTTACAGTGTCACCAACAATACATTTCACTATTACCAAACATAATTTTTTTCCATATGTGCCTCTGATAAGACGAGTTTTCTAATACCCGTTACTAAACTACCTATTTAACTTTTTCATTTAAATTGCGCTAAAATTTCAATTTTTGTAGGTATTATGAAAAGTATTCAACGACATACGGCCGTTATCGCATCTAACTGCCTTATGTCGTTAATAACTATTATCTTATGTTACGTCACTAACAACTGGAACGATCAGGATCCTTCGTTTGGCCAATTGAAGGAGAAGATAACCCCCGTGAAAAAGGATTTAAAGAATTAGAAAAGTGACAGGCAGAAACACATTCGCTTTATCCATCCTTCGTACTAGTTGAGGATTCCTCCCATGCCCCGAGCGGCTGGGAGAAAGTTACTACAACGTTTAGCCCATGCATTATGAACATTCCAAGCACTACCAAAGTCCCTTACATACCAGATCACAGATAAAGATTAGCAGGAAGATAACAGTCACTTAATTCACTCAAAAGTGTCAATCACTACAGAAGACCACGCATTCTAAGATAAAAAAAATAGATGAGCAAAGAATCGGAAAACGCAGACAAAGAACGAAGCACTAAATCTTCTAAAAAATTACTAAAAAATACTCAAACGAGAACGACAAAAGTTATATCAATTCCTACACATTTAAGTAAAAAGCCGCTAAAGAACTAACCACCGACAGATATCCACTCTATTTTCACAAAACTTTTGTCCAACAATCAAAAATCATCCAATAATTACCCAAACGGCATCCTGTCAATCAAAATATAAATCACATTCCGCAGAAATTAACATCAGAAAGCGACCAGCTACTTGAGTACTGCAAAGAAAAAAAGAACAACAAGATGACACAGCTTCTTAATAGAAACCTTTCCTTCAATGCCCGTCCAACTACCCAAATTACGACAAAGGAGGAGAACAAGAGAATAACGTTCCTCAACAGTGACCTACCTTTCAATGCCCATTCAACCAGCCAAATATTAACCAATAAACTCAATCAATAGAATGGAGGGAATATCCCCATACCAAATGCACACAAATCCACAACCACACTAACGATTTAGCTGCAAGGTAACCGACACAAGCAAAATACGACCGATATAAAGTTGGAGTTCCGTAAAAGAAAGCGAGACCAAGAGAAACCGACGAACAAATCCTAGTACCACACTCAGTAACTTGCAGAAGATCTAAAGAAATCCTCAAAACCGAAGGGGCGAAGATAAAAAAGTTAAGATAAGAAAACGGATTCGCTTGAGGAATTTAATCCGCATAGGCGACACGGATAACAAGACCACAACGCAAATCATACTCGCAGCTGAGAGCTTCAAACGCCAACAACAACCATATGAATGGAGACCAACAATAACTACCCGATAACTGAAGAATACGACGAATGGCATCAAATGGTCAAATCCGCCTAAAGCGGAGAAATCAAGGCAGATTCTCGCAAGGTATATATAAATGATCCGAAAAGCTCCATACTGAAATGAAAGGTAAGAAAATAGAATCAATCGAATATAAACTACACTAAGCCAACTAGGAAAATGCACTACGAGAAACCAACATTCGCGCAAGCGAAATAACACTTCGTAATATCAATAGCTCGAATGAAGAAAGCTCCCCAGAATTATCCCATACTAACGGAGGGACACTTCTTTAAAACATTCTAGAAACCAAACATAAAAGCATCCTTGACGAAATCACACAAGCACATCAACATCATTCCAAAACTACAAATTTAAAAAAATAGAAGAAAAAAAGAAAGAAAAAACATTGGATACTACTGTATTTGATATCGCCAACATAGACAACTTGTACTACCAATTTGCCAAATCACTAAGACTAATCTACCAAACTACCGAACCACCAAAAATCCATTCGCACCAATGAGGGTCCTATACTAATCCCGAAAGGATGGAGTATATCTGTATATCTTTTTCACCTACAGAATGGTACAGACCTACACAAACTGACTATTACGAGCACTATACTTGTTACCACCTCAAATTAATCAAGACCCCCATATTTATCACAATCCCTTTAAGTTGAATTTCAATTTTATTGGTCTTAAACACAAGCCAATTTTACTAAAACAAGGCCCCACGTTGGGAGCCAAATTCTTGGTCGCACAAAGAATTTCTAACTTCTTTAACCGCTGAGCGCTCCAATGCCCAATAGTAAATTAAAATTAAGACTGTTCAACTCAAAATAAGGTAACCTATCAAATACTTGTATTTATGTGCAGTCAAGATTTTGACCTCAACAGCTACTCTTGTTCTGACTATAAATATTGTCGGCAGTAATCAGACCACGCGTTGTATTATATACGAAAGTTACAGTAATAATAACTCTGACCGATATGTCTTTTAGATAAATATTAAATAAATATCTGGATTATCATTATATGCGCTGCAGTATCAAAAATTGAGGAGTTTCAAGTTTCGATGTCCACCCTGTATACTTCAATAAGGTCTATAAATTAAAAATCTGGTTAATATCAAATAAAATTCTGTAAATCTGAATGCTCTGGTACCCAAAAAAGGAATTTCAGATCCAGTCACAAATTCGAAAAAACATTCATGTAGTCAATAATAATCTTTCTTCGTTACTTATAAAACAATATTTTAGTATTTGTTACCAAATAGAAAACGTGTAAACATAGTTTAAAGGTACTGGTTTAGTTTTGATTACAAAAATATATATTCAACAACCGTTTTATATATGATTTTACAAAAAAAGCAATGTGTTTATTCTGCAAACACAAACAATTCTATGTTGCAAGTTACTTATAAAGTTAACTGTCCTTTCATCCTACATTTTCGAAACGTTAGTACCTAATTGCATACGCTGCAACACGTTTTATTATCTAATTAATTTGAAAGCTCGTTTATGTTTATTTATGTTTTTTCCTGTGTGTTAAATTAACAGTATTTATCAAGAATCGCTGATTTATCAAGGAATTCCTAAACTTACCATGTAGGAATGCTTTACAGTAGCTTCGCGACTTTTATGGGTGCATCGATTATGTTTGCATTTATAACCTGTAAAAGCCTATAGCTAATTTATAGCAGTTTCTAGTACTTATCAAAAGCTAAAATTGACAGTATCGTTAATCATCTTGTTCATTGTACCTACTTTTCATGATAATGAACGATGCCCGTTACTGGCTACCTGTCTTAATGTTTTTGTAATATTACAGATTTTACTCGAAATTTTTCATTTTTAAAGTTAGTACTGTCAAGAAATTAAGAAATGTTGTCACGCCTTAACCTTCTCTTGGGTCTCGTATAGTATTTAAGCACGATTTTTTTGCTCCACTTTATTGCAAGACAAAAGCAATGCACCAAGAATGATTGATTATTAATATTTAGTATCGTCAAATGTGTTTTGTTCAATTTTCTGGCAGGTAATGTACAATTTTGCAATTGTTAAATATTACATACTACTATTTCTCACTTAATTGCTCATAGATACTTTAGAAGTTCAGATAAGTACCTTGAAATTATTGTACAGCTGCAGATAATAACAGAACTACATATGATTGATCAACTAATACTTTACCTTTCGTTTTCTTTCAAGCTTGAGATAGTAGTGCTGCTACTATACAGAACTATAACAGTGAATTCTTATAACCTATTTGGCATTTTACTTAATTTGCAGTATCTTCGCATGTGGAACTCCCTTAAAATAAATATCCTGGCTACATGTCTTCGCCATGAGATTTATTTTGTGTCAATAAGGAACTGATCCTGTAATTACTTATTAACAAACCACTCCTATTATTAATTTTATTTCTTGTAACTATTTTCGATGTACACGTTTTGTGCAATATTTCAATCAATACGTACAGAAAATCTCACTAAAAATAATAATGGCATTAAAAGAATCTCTATTTATTTAGGAACGGTAAAAAATCAGGAAATATCAAGATTTATTTATTGAAGACAAAAGCGTTTACAACTAAATCGAAACGTTTTAGCTCCAAAGCAACCCAATTGTCAATAACCTACTCAAATGTTTTAAATTTAATTATTTCCACCCCATTTAAAAGTTAAATCAACTGGAGAGGGAGTCGTCAAAGGTCGAAGTTAGATGACCTCATCGCTTAATAATTTTCATTAAACTGACCACGTATGACTTTATTATCAAAAAGTACACACTGTACAACTAATTTAGACATTATCTTAGCAATGAAGTGGTTTAAATATGCGTTTGTTCTTAACAGTGTTCAATATTTCATCAAAAGTTTTAATCTGATTAGATGAAATCACTGCAATTTTTCTCATTTATGTAAAACTAATAAAAACTATTCAATAGGCTATTAGACCGTCTACAAGGAACATAGATCGTCACAAATTTTCTTGATAAAAAAATCCTTACTAATCTTAAGCGACATTTTTTAAATTTTTTTAATAGTAGTGAACATCAAATTTATACTCAGAACAAAAAAATATGCAAAAGACTAAAGTTTTGAGTAAGCATCTAAACAGCTTTTTGGATAATTTGACACAAAAACATTCCTTAACATGTTTTTATAAAGTAGGTGCAGAGTAGGAAGCTGGATGTGGCATGTTTGACTTGCCATACACGATCTGAAGATAAAGAGTTCAGTGAGTAGTGCTATTTTTGTTTACTTAGTGTAACGACGTTACATGGTGTCAGGTTAATTGTGTATGTCAAGAAAAGCTACAAATCCAAACCCTCAAACCGAATCACGGCCAGGAAAAGAAGAGGAAACAAAACATAACCTACAAACACCAGCAATGTCTAACAAAAACGACCAAATACCGCATGAGGAAAACAGAGCACTAGGTGAATTACAAAAACAAATAAGGGATCTACAGAACGTAATTTCAGATCCTAAAATTCAACAAAGTAAGTAACCAAGAAGATGCAAACATTTACAATGCGGCACCATTACCACCTCTATTCACATTTATTAAAGATGACGAAGGATTGGAAGAAAATATGAGCGATTCAGAGAGGTGGTTCAGATGGACAGGCTGCACGAGCAGCCAGAAATAAACAATTTACTACTTCACATAGGGGGTACGTATTAAAAGATTGTTAGTCACGCTTCAAAAGAAGGAAGAGGAAATTGCCAAATATGTAGACATTATAAAAATATTGGATGATCATTACATCAAACGAACATTACATACGAACGTGCAAGGTTTAATAAAAGAGATCAAGAGGAAGGCGAATCAGCTCAAGAATACGTGGCAGCAATCATGGAAATGGGGAAAAATGCAAGTACGAGACAATGGAAGAGCAGCTGATTAGAGACCGATTGGTCGCAGAAATACAAGTTGGAGTACTTTCTGGAAACCTACAAATTGACGCTGAATTAATGCTCGATAAAGCTATAGGAAAGCTTATGCAGAGCGAACAATAAAACTACAGAATAAAGTGATACGATCAAAGAAGGTTGAGATAAACGCGGTAAAAAGCAATCTAAAATCAACCAAAAATAAGACAAAAAAGACAAATTGCCGAAGATGCAGTAGAAATTAAGCCCACAGGCTAAAAGATTGTCCAGCTCACCAAAGACAAAAAGTGTAGAAGATGTAACTTAAAAGGTAATTTTAAAAATATGTCATTGCTGTAGCAGACAGATACAGAAAGTGAGATTGATTTAAGTGAAGCCCGTAGAATTAATGGTATAAAGACAAAAGCCACTGAGGCATGGTATATAAAATTTAAGTTAGCTAAGCCCAAAGAGAAAATTAAATTTAAAAATGACACTGGAACTGACGAAACTATGCTAAGCTAAGTGTTTCAATAAAATCAAAAATTACTTACCTAAACCTTAGTGACAGTCAAAACAACCTAATAGGACTAGGACGAAATGTGTTACAAATTCAGGGCACGCCCAATCTACCCATAATTTGGGAAAGTCGGATAAAGGATCTAAAGGTACATATCCTTGATACAAAGGAAAATGTATTAGGAAGGCTAGCTCTGAACGAATTAGACGTAAACGTTAACAACTATGGCTCGGTAGCCAAGATAGAGATTAATATTAAAATAGTTAATGAACTCGAGCAAGGAATCGATGATAAATCAATAGTTGAAAAATATCTAGAAGTATTCAACGGTATGGGGAAGATTAAAAACGAAATCTACAAAATCAAAGTATGAGAAGATGCTAAACCATTTAAAATTGTGACAGCTAAAATAATCCCATTTGCTCTCATGGATGATGCAGAAAAGGAACTGAGAAAACTAGTCAAGGAAGACAACTCAAGAAGTAGAGGAGCCAACAGAATTTTGTTTATTCATTGTTATTACGACCAAGAGATCAAAAACACAGGGAAAAACAAAATTAGAATTTGTACAGATTTTAGTGAACTTAACAAATTTGTGGTTCGAGAACGAATAAAGTTACCTACAGTAGAAGAAACACTTGCAAAAATGCAAGGAGCCAAAGCATTTTCCAAGTTAGACGTAAAAACTAGGGTTTTTCAATTATAGTTGGATGAAAATTTAAAAACACTCACATGTTGTATAACACCATTCGGACGTTTCATGTATAAGAAGCTACCGCAAGGACTAACGGCATCTCCAGAAGTATATTACAAAGCCATAAATGACATAGTAAGAGGCTTAACAGGCATGAAGTACAGGTAGATGATTGAATAGTTTATGGTAAGACCGAAGCTGAACATGACGAACGGTTGCAGAAGTTACTAGGTAAATTCGCAGAAAATGGAATAACATTAAATATAGACAAGAGTCAATTTAAAATGAAGCTCAAGTTTCTAGGATATGTACGATCAAAGCAGATCCAGACAGAGTAAAAATAATTCTGGCCTTCAAAGGACCAGAGAACCTGAAACAGTTACAATCCTTTTTAGGTATGATCAACTACTTGTCGAACTTTATTCTAAACTCCGCAGAGAAAACTGAACCCCTAAGAACACTATTAAAAAATTGCAATCTTCAAAATTACAGAAGAGCAAAAGCAAGCTTTCGAACTATTGAAGAAAAGTTTAACACATCTTCCAACACAAGCTACATATAAAGTACAGAGAAAAATAAGATTTTCAGCCGATGCAAGCGTTATAGGAGGCGTTAATTAACAGTTACAAGAGGATTATGGTTGAACATCAATACCTTGTTGCTCAAAATCATAAAGTATAGGAGGAAGATCATACGCTCAAATTGAGAAGGAAGGATTGGCAATTACCTGAGCATGCGAACGATTTAGGCAGTATATCATGGAAGTAACAAACGGATTCCGGGATTGGACCGTGTCATGATTGAGATCGAAGAACTCAACGTTTCGCCCACTTTCGTAAGGGGCTTTATCAGTAGGAAAAAAGCAAAAGAGACTGAGTTTTGCCTCTGACGTGGTTAACACGTTGAGTTACCGTGCTCTTCTGTCCCTTCCCTTTGCAAAGAGTTTCGCCTCTGGCGTGGTTAACACGTTGAGTTACCGTGTTCTTTTGCTTTTTTCCTACTTATGAAGCCCCTTACAAAAGTGGGCGAAACGTTGAGTTCTTCGATCTCAATCATGACACGGTCCAATCCCGGAAGTCGTTTGATACTTAATGACAATGGCCGTGAAAGCCTCAAAAATCATCAGTATACCATGGGTTAAAACATTATAATTAAAACGGATCATAAACCACTCTTATCAATCCTGAAAACAAAAAACGTTGAAGATCTGAGTCCACGTTTAAAGAGATTTAGTATAAAGCTACACTAAATCGACTACGAAATGGAATATGGAGCGGGGAAAGAATTTTTCATACCAGATTACTTATCACGATCACCACTTGAATATGGCCAAAATGACGAAGATGTTTTGGTAGTACGATGCGAAAGATACTTAGAGATACTCGAAATAATCAAACAAAATGAGATGGAAACATTACAAAGTGGGGATACAACGTTGATAAAACGAACACAGGTTATTAACAAAGATTGGAATAATACGAACGCCGTTCCAGTAGAGGTTAAGCAATATCATAAATATAGACGGAAGAATAATCGTGCCATCAAAGTACTACAAAATATTCATAGAAAAAATACGTACAGGTCATCTATTCTTTCAAAATTGCAAACAAAGGGCCAGCCATAAAGTATGGTGGCCCGGAAAATAGAATAAAAAACTGCAGAGGATGTACAAAGAATAAAAGCAGAAACGAAAACAATAGCTCCAAAGGCTATCCCAGAATACCCACTGCAAGTTATCGCAGCCGATTTATGTTAGTACAAAGGAATGATGTATTTAGTGATGTGAGATGTTTACTCGAAATACCCAGAAAAGGCACTCAAAATACAGGAAAGCGCTGAAGTAATATACCAATGCAAAGAGGCATTTAGCCAGCACGGAATTTTCAATGCCCCGATAATAGAAGATACTTCAAGTCAGCTGAGTTCTTAAAATTGTCTAAAAATATGAATTTAAGCACATCACTAGTAGTCCTAACTATGCACAGTCTAACGGACAAGCAGATAAAGCAATTCAGGTTATTAAAAATTTCAGGTGAAATAGTAAAACTCAAACCTCCCCCATGTATAACAGTTATATATTATATTCACCCCATTTCGAGATGATTATGAATTCTTCAACTGTATAAAAAATTTACTAAAAAAGTAATGACATTCATTTAGGATTATTAATATATAGTGTTAAAGAATGCTAGCTCCTCGTCGGATGCATAGTCATTAATTATGTATTACAATTGGACCACGTTGGAAGACCTTATGTTATATATTGGAGTTATCTCATATATTTGAAATAGTCATATAATTCATGTATTCAATATTTTACTTTAAGCTTGTCCTTAATTAATACAATGCCCCGTTAGTTAAACTACCGGGTGGCCATAAATATCTGATATCACATTACCTTTGGAATCAACACCGCTTTATTAAAGTGATGAATCCAACTAAACTAAATGTAATTAATGTCATCACAACTAAAATTCCCATCTGTCAAAAATTATTACAGATTGCAATAAGTATTGAAGTTAGAACAGGAGATTTTTATAATCGAGTCGTAGGCTAAACTGCAGAATCTGGGGCACATTTCCCTCCTCTTATTTGCATTTTATTACATTTCATACCAATACTTATCATAATTGAAATATGTGTAATGCTAATTCCATGGCTACCGGGATCTCAGATGTTTATGGCCACCCGATATAATTGCTTACAAATCAAGTACTCTTATTTCAGGGGTGGTTCGCCAAATCTAGATCTGTATTAGTTGAATTTCAAATTATATTTAATGACACTTGCTGTCAAACTGATTTCCACACCTTCTCAAACCAGGTATTGACGAATCTATTTTTTACATTGACATAATTATTAATTAATTCATTAAAATAATTACTGTTTTGTATTTTACTTTTTTCCTATTGCTCGTTATTTAAAATGTTTTGATATTAATTACTAACACAAACCTTATCACTTCTTAAGCTCGCTTTGCAAATATCCAAACACCACTGCTCCCTCTCTGGAGAGATCCCGATGTTCACCTTGTGTGATACCTGCAAACTGTTCCTGTCAACCAATTCCAAGAATCCGCAGAATCCCGCCTCAATCCCCTCATCAAACGTCAACTTCAACTCCATAGACTCCTGGTAAGTTTCAGCTTTATAAATGAATCTGATCTTATCTTGTTTATTCCTTAGATAGTCCTCTACACTCAGCAATCCCCTCAGAAGCCGTCCAATTCTGTTAGCACTCCTAATAACCTCCTTCTAGATGAATGATCTTGCTTCCATACAACCACCAATGTCAATAATAAATATTTAATTATGTGTCACGTTCACCAATAAATCCAATCTTCTCCAATTCAGTAGTTCTCTGGTTAGTTCGATGTAATACACTGTGTTCGATAATCTCTTCACAGATTATCCAGTCCCAATAACATTAATATTTCACTTTCATTTTGTTGTATCTCGTAGATTTGTTAACAGCATACTATTTGTATATAACCAAACAACTATACAAATAATGCATAAATTTCTAGTTTCATTTGCTCAAAATTATAACATTGCAAGATTAATTGTACATTTTTCGATGAGTTTATTTGTGTAACTAACTAAACAAAAATTTCATTTCTATTAGATACTATTCTTATTACACTCTTTTCAATTTTAAATATAATATTATTACAGGATATTCATTCTGATTATTATAACAAATACATTTGTCAATTGTAACCTTGGCTTGTTCTTTATTAACATTCCTTGCGACCATCAAATTTGTATATTCAATTAATATCTTAATATCAAATTACTTCTCTCATTGTCTCAATTAATTTCATTATTAATATTTAAAAATTAACACCCATCAAGATTTAATTATAGTAATCTTCTAAATTTATTAGTTTTAAATATTTCTTTGTTATGATTGATCATACCACTTCGTGTATCATAATAATAGATATATGCCATTACCCTGTAGAGAATCACCTGCTAAACTTCTAATGGGTCGAAACTTAAGAGATATACTACCAACCACGAAAGAACATCTGAAGCCAGCTACCCCGGACCACTAGAAGATGTCCGACATCATGAAGATGACATAGATAAAAAGACCTCCCAATAGTAAATGAATGGCAACGTGTATGGATAATCTATACACAAATGAACTTGATGAACCAAGGTCGTACACGGTTAGTACAGAGAAACAAGAAGTTCGACAGAATAGGAAATTTCTTAGACGTTTCCACCAGAAGAAAAAGAAGACGTAGCGATTGCCTTGATGGATGTACCAATCATCCCCAAGGGAATTAACGAAAAAGTAGAGCAAAGAAGCAATACGAGAAAGAAGCAGAAGCCCACTCGTTACTTTTAAAGTACGAGAATTCGAATTTAATTTTAATTTAATTGTGTTTTGTGTAGGGTTTCAGTATTCCATGTATTAAGTAGACAGTGTGTTAGAAGAAATATAAACATAATTAAATAATTTTTTGAAAAATTTGAAGTCTACCAACAGGTTATAAAAAAAAATCTTTATTCAAGGTGCAGATACTGGATAGTCTATATTAATTCCATCTAAGAGTATAAAAATCTAGACAAAAGTGGAACAGAAATATGTGGGTCAATAGAATTAAGAATGCTAACAATGTAGCAAGTATCTATAATCTAATACCTCCCTTCATTATATCTGAAGTTCTACAATACCATCGGTACACATCAGTTACAATTCTTTCTATTAGTCTAGGGCGAAAGCCAAATGACTAAGAACGACTAACAACTTACATTTAGCCAGCGTCGGACTGGCAAAATTTGGCCTACCGGGCAAAGAATGCATGTGGCCTCCACACGTAAAAATAAGAGAAAGGGGGGGGGAGGTCACAGCCCCCCCCCCCCCGGCTAAAAGAGAATCCGGGGGACAAAGCCCTGCCGCAGGCAAAATTTTTATGATTGTAGGGACTACGGAGATCGAAGACCCAAAACGCACTACCAGTAATAGCACAGTACAGTAATGGCAGGTAAAAGTACAACAAAATCAATAACTACGATAAAGAAAACGATAGAGGAATGGAAAAAATATTTTTTCTATAGAAAATGTTACAGTGTGCTTTAATTGACTCAAAACAAAAGATCAAGTGTTACTTTAACAGCAAGGGTATATAAAGTACATTAATTTGATAATTTTTATTTCAATTAAATATTACAACTTATTAATGATTTTAACTCTTTGCATTGATTGATAACAAGGTCAATTGTGCTATTTACGTTTTCAGAAATATTGATTTTAGGAACAGAACTTTTGTCCTCTGACAAGCATACAGATGTGAATTTGCTAGAATTTCCTGCCATACTAAGTATCTTGTTTGAAATTTCAATTTTATTCCGAACTAAGTCTTCTATATAAGTTTCTGCTACTGCTGATGACTTCCATCCCCCTGCTCGTTTGATTGTTACCAGGTCAGCACCAGAATTTGCCATCATTGTGGCTGCAGAACGGCGGAAACAATGGCCGCTATACATTTCTAAATCTGGTAACTTCAGGAAACCGGCAATTTTTTTAGGAATCTTATACAAAGTATTTATCTCTACAGGTTGGATGGTACATTTTTTCTGTCGGCAGTTAATGAAGAACTTCTTATGAGGCACGTTTTCAGGACGCAAAGCAATGTATTTTCTCACAATGTCCAGCACACTCACTTTCTTGTCAGCAATGCAGAACGACCGATCTTTCTTAGTTTTGGTGTCAATAAGTGAGACGACCATTACTGATTTTCGATCATCAACATGAACAACTTCTAACTTGTACAATTCATCAAACCGGCACGTCCCATACAAACCTATTATCATAACAACATTCATAAACAGATAATCGTCATCAGAAGCTTCTATTAAAAATCGAATGACATCATTCGTTTCAAAACATTTAGATTTTTTTGGTTTATAGCCATCAGCTAGTCTCTTTAACAATGTAATGAGTTTGCTGTATCTGTAACTCTGTAAGGATGCTTTATCTAATAGACTTGTCTGTCCGGGACGCTGTTTTGTCTGTCTGGGACGCTGTTTCAGCAGCCAAACCGCAAGAGATAGAGAAAAAAGTTATGAAAGTTATATGTTTGGAATGGTCATGTCAGCTCAGGAACTGAATTTCAGTCACGTGACACTTCCGGTTTTCGAGAAATCACAAAAAAGACCGTTTTTCAAATAGAACGCGTATTAAATAAAAACAAGCAATCCAGTGAGACAAATGTCTCATTTAAAAAAACAAAAAAGACCGGTTTTCAAATAGAACGCGTATTAAATAAAAACTGTACCCAAACCTGGAAGGTGTCAAAGTGGTTGCCTAACCGATCGACGTTTTAAGGCGCAGAGGGTCGCAGCTCCGTTTGGCTACTGAAACATTTTTATTTAATAAGCGTTCTATTTGAAAAGCGGTCTTTTTTGTGATTTCTCGAAAACCGGAAGTGTCACGTGACTGAAATTCGGTTCCTGAGCTGACATGACCATTCCAAACATATAACTTTCATAACTTTTTTCTCTATCTCTTACGGTTTGGCTGCTGAAACAGCGTCCCGGACGGACGGACGGACGGACAGACAAGTCTATTAGATAAAGGATATTTCAGCAGCCAAACGGAGCTGCGACCCTTTGCGCCTTAAAACGTCGATCGGTTAGGCAACCACTTTGACACC
>CALNHX010009597.1:0-48309 GCA_940337035.1 Agriotes lineatus | reverse complement strand
TATTAAAAATTGAAAGTGCCCTTATGACAATTTTTGTAAATTATATTTTGGAGCTGCAAGAACTGATAAACAGCCGAATGTCGGGTGGCTGAACACTAAAAGGGGTTGTATCTCGTAAACGGGTGGGAAAAATGAAAAACGGGTGAAAAAATGGCACCCCCACACCACTTGTTAACCCCCATCTGGAAATGAAGCCATCTATAACATATTAAAAATTGAAAGTGCCTTTATGACAATTTTTGTAAATTATATTTTGGAGCTGCAAGAACTGATAAACAGCCGAATGTCGAGTGGCTGAACACTAAAAGGGGTTGTATCTCGTAAACGGGTGGGAAAAACGAAAAACGGGTGAAAAATGGCACCCCCACACTACTTGTTAACCCCCATCTGGAAATGAAGCCATCTATGATATATTAAAAATTGAAAGTGCTTTTATGGCAATTTTTGAAGCTGCAAGAACTGATAAACAGAACATAATTAATAGGCAAACAACATTCTTGAACTTGTGACATTATCGTTTTGCTACATGTATTAACTAATATAAATAACAGTTATGTCGACGCGCACACGTTTAATACAATTTTAAACGCCTGCCTATTGAGGCCTAGTTTTTTTACAGGTTAATTTGTCGTAACCTAAATCATTCAACCCTTATCTTGTTGCACGGAGTGGGAGGAGTCGGCGCCCAGGAATCTGTGAGTAAACCACATCAACATATTTTTATGGACACCCGGGGTACTCATATATTTTATATTCAAACCTGCTAGATGAAAGCCATCACTCCTATGCCGACAATAAAATTATCTAATTAATAACAGTTATAGGAGCGTCAATGTCACAAAACATAAAAATATAGCAGATGTAATTAATGTTCGTGAATATGCAATGCGGTGAAAGTGTAAACTTGAACTGACCCCGGCAAAAATCGAATGTCGCGCTACGCTAAATTGCAAATATGTTTTTCAATTAGGCGCTAGTTATTATATATTTTGTTTTACGTATTTTCGATATGCGCTTTAATCCTGTGTTTCTAAAGAGATTATTCACTGAGTGCTTTGTACAGATGCATGTAATCCGCTCTCAAAAATGCCATTTACATTTACCTATAAAGTTGTTTTATTCCATTATATAATGATATGATACACGTTTAACAAAGCGCAATAACAAATCGGTCTGGAATGATATAAACAAGCGGGTCAACCAATTTTTAAAATAAATATTTTTAAAAGTTGCCGTTTTTTATTACAGCTTATACTTCGGAGCATCAACGAAAAATTTTTCTTTTTTACCTGGTAATAAAGCGCAATGGTGGTGTGTTTTTAGCCCGCTAGTAACATACATTTAATGTTGTATAATATAATTTCAAAGAATCCTTGAAATAATAGGTTCATCGAAGAATGCACACCAATTAAATCAAATACGAGACGCATACCGCAGTAAACGTCTACTTAAATTAATAATTTGAAGGGGCTGTTATCTTAAAATGTACTGCTCGGGTTTGTAGACGCAAATTGTTAAAGTTAGTAGACACGTTTTAACTAAAAAAATATAAAACCTAAACTCATTTATTTATTTATTTATTTATTTAAAGTAGGTACACATAACAGACTGATGACAAGGGCATACATAAATTTAAAAAAAGCAAATGAATCAGTCATCAATCCAAACCGCAGTGTACACAGCTTGTTAATAAAAAAAAAATGAAACAATTTACATATTATAAAAATATACATCAACTGTACAGTGGGAGTACATTACTAGCCTAGTTTTTCGTTTAACAGACGGGAGTTATGTAATTGGCGTTTATATGTATCTAAATTACTATTAAACAGGTCCACATATCTGTAGTTAGCAAAAAGCAAGTTAAAGGATCTACACATTCTGTATAAAGGGTTGTTATACGTAACATTATTCGTACATGTCGGGATGTCAAATACCATACGATTCCGCGTACGAGATAAGGTATTAAGTGAAATATCTGACAGAAGTGAGGTATGGGCACTATTATTTAAAATTCTATGCAGATAAATCATTATGCGTCCTAAAGCGGCACTGGTGCAATTTCTCTCGTATTGACACTCCTGCAACTGATCTTGAGCTCACAATATTACCTTTCTAATTTAAGGCGGTTTATATCGCACTTGACCTTCGACTCATAGGACAGGTGCACACTTTCGCTGCATTACGTGTTCGAGAATGTTAATTTCATATATTAAAACAGGGGCATTATAAACAAAACCTACTATGTAAAGCAATAAAATTAAGACACGAGATAAAGATGGGGAAAAAATTTGCTACAAAGATTTCTGCAGTTTATATCCGTAGGTGTGGTTGTTGGCCACCCGGATGTACACGTGTGTTCATAAAAATGGAATACACTTACTGTTGCACTGATGTGAAAAGTCGTATTATTCACATTATTAAATAAATTTTTATACGATATCTTTATTTAACCATTTTCTTTTAACTTAATACAACAAACAATTTCACTTTATCCATGTTTCAAGCCAACCGGTATTTCAAAAATCAGTTCAACA
Organism: Agriotes lineatus; assembly: GCA_940337035.1. Taxonomy (NCBI): domain Eukaryota; kingdom Metazoa; phylum Arthropoda; class Insecta; order Coleoptera; family Elateridae; genus Agriotes; species Agriotes lineatus. Next base: position 45,772 of record CALNHX010009597.1, on the reverse strand, counting down.
GCAAGTGTATTCCATTTTTTATGAGCACAAGTGTACATGTGGGAAAATTGCCCGCAACAACTCGAACAGGGAGCAGAGGGGCTAATTCAGAGATTTATATCATCCCTGTTTTACCAATAAAAGAAAATAAAAAATTGCTGTTCTCTCTCTCTGTCATACATGCCCTGTAAGCTCCAATCAAGGGATATGTACTCGCACTGAAAACGAGAGAGCGGGCACATGGGTCATAGATGAGGTTAGGGCGGCTCTCAGCAAAGGATATCGCATCTTAAAAATTCAAGAAATATGGAAATATACGGTATGAACGGGTCTGTTTACAGAATTTATAGTCACATTTCTGAAAATTAAACAAGAGGCATCAGGATGGCCTCAAGGCTGTTTAACTGAAGAACAGAAGCAGCAATATATAGACGATTATTTTCGAATCGAAAGTATACGACTGGCCCCGGCTAAAATAGAAAGAAACCCTCGTTTACGCTCCTTGGCTAAACTTATGCTGAATTCGTTCTGGGGTAAGTTTGGTCAGCGGGAAAATCAGCCCAAGACAGAAATAATTACAGAGCCTGCTGAATTGTACTCGCTCCTAACCAACCCAGAAATCAATATCTGACATTTAAATCCTGTTAATGAAGAAACTATAATTGTTAATTGGGTACACAAAGAGCAAGCATCTGAGCCCCTATTGACTGTGAATGTGGCGATATTCTGTTTCACGACTGCGCTGTATAACGAGATGGAAAAATTGGAGGGAGAGGGTTTTGTACGGAGATACTGATTCACTCCAGTACATATCCAAGGAAAATCACTATGAACCCCCATCGGGGAACTTCCTATGTGAAATAACCGATGCGCTAGAGGAATATGGACCAGGAAGTTATATAACTAATTTTGTAACAGGAGGACCTAAAACATACGCCTATGCGGTTTATTCGCCAGAAACAAAAAATATGCAGAGATTTGTAAATTTAAAGGTATTACCTTATCGCAGAAAAATCTTGAAAAAGTTAATATGTGTGTTTTAGAAGATCTAATAATAAATATGGGTAAAGACGACAAGGAGGTAATTCTGTTTAATAAAAATATTCGTACAACTATGAACCATACGATAGTAACAAAAGACGAATTTAAAAACCTCTAAATTACATTTAATAAACGCAGAATCATAGAAAATTACGATTCTGTGCCCTATGGGTACACCAAAAGATCAAAACTTGTTTAAACATAGTACCCCATGTTAGAAGTACTGATAGCCTCCAGAATATTTTGACAGTTCGCATGTTAGCAGGTTATCAGTTCGAAGCAGTTAACCATACGATATATGAAAAACATTAAAAAACAGTGTTAAATTAGCCTAATATAACAGATAGCTACAGCTATATGGCACAGCCAGCTGACATATGCAGATATAATCAACAGGTCAGAAAATGTTTCGAACAGGTCTGAAGCAACCACCACTCAGTCCAACACAATCCCTTTGCATGTATCATGCTAAAACTTATTATTATTGCGCGTTGTCTAACGTGTATTACTTACAGTTCTAAAGCACACAGACTTACATGGCGGTGGCTTTGTCTAACACGCAGTTGTATATGACACTAGAAAAAGCTATCATATTTAAATAAGAGGGTGCGCGAGTGTGTCGTTAACCTAAGAATCGCCTAGGTTTCTACAAGTTACTAAATTTACTATCTATCCAGCGTAAAAATATAGGAAATGTACGCCGCAGTGTCAAGTTCAATATGACCTACATTATGCGCATAAAATTAGAAAGGTTTGCTTAATTATTATTGCGCCAATTTGCATAAGTATTTTATTTTAAATATGATTTTCTTCTTTGGAACAAGTTAATAGCATCGGATTTTTAGAAATCAAACCAGTTTTCAGAATAAGTGAAAAACATAGCCTAATCCCTGTGCCAATGCATGTATGTAATCAAGTCACCGTTGATACATCAAAATATAAATAATTTTAAAAATGCGTCAAGTTGTTTGAATTATTATGGTGATTAAATCATCCTGAATTACATTTCTCGTCGACATTTTAACCATTTTGACATGGTTCCTACCAGTATATACCGGCACATATTCCCTGTATTCAATTAAAAAGTACACATCAAAGCATTGCGAGTATTTGCTGTGCAAACACTTATACCACAAACCTGGTTATCCGAAAGTAAACACAGTTCTAGGCCAAGGTAATATAATTGAGATAAACGCTGTACTTAATACGTACTCCGGTCGGGCATACATCTTTTAATCACTATATGTTATATAAACGAAAGACATTTATGATAGATATGTGTTTCGTTTGTGTAAAACCTGAATATTTAGCAGTTTAGTTAATACTTTTATTTTTAACAATAATAGATGTATGTTTTAACCAAAAAATACAATTATATTTTCAATATTGCTCGCTGTTAGGGTTATGATGCGTGTTTGTGTTCATAAAACAGTTGCTCAAAAATATTTAAACATGACAGACAGACTGTGATTGCTATTCAACATTCCCTCTATTATGCGCCTCCTCTTTTTGTTCTTGGCGCTTCAGTTCTTTGATAATCGGTGCTGAGGCATTAGATGCAAGAACCGGGGCCCTAGCGTATGCGGTTCACCTGTTGCAAGAGTTTTTCTTTATTAGGGCCGGGCAACGCACGTCGAACGGCGAGCGGCCGTTGGGAGAGATGCAAGGGAAAGATGTAAACTAAATCGGAAGACGTTCCTCCTTACACAGACAGACAGATGCTCTCTGCTCTCGGTAGACCTTCTTGGCCTGTCTGTCTGTATAGCTGTCTGTCTGTTTGTCTGTCTGTCTGTTTGTCGGCCGTTGGGAGAGATGCAAGGAAGAGATGCAAACTAAATCGGAAGACTTTCCTCCTTACACAGACTAAGAAGGTCTACCGAGAGCAGAGAGCATCTGTCTGTCTGTGTAAGGAGGAACGTCTTCCGATTTAGTTTACATCTTTCCCTTGCATCTCTCCCAACGGCCGCTCGCCGTTCGACGTGCGTTGCCCGGCCCTAATAAAGAAAAACTCTTGCAACAGGTGAACCGCATACGCTAGGGCCCCGGTTCTTGCATCTAATGCCTCAGCACCGATTATCAAAGAACTGAAGCGCCAAGAACAAAAAGAGGAGGCGCATAATAGAGGGAATGTTGAATAGCAATCACAGTCTGTCTGTCATGTTTAAATATTTTTGAGCAACTGTTTTATGAACACAAACACGCATCATAACCCTAACAGCGAGCAATATTGAAAATATAATTGTATTTTTTGGTTAAAACATACATCTATTATTGTTAAAAATAAAAGTATTAACTAAACTGCTAAATATTCAGGTTTTACACAAACGAAACACATATCTATCATAAATGTCTTTCGTTTATATAACATATAGTGATTAAAAGATGTATGCCCGACCGGAGTACGTATTAAGTACAGCGTTTATCTCAATTATATTACCTTGGCCTAGAACTGTGTTTACTTTCGGATAACCAGGTTTGTGGTATAAGTGTTTGCACAGCAAATACTCGCAATGCTTTGATGTGTACTTTTTAATTGAATACAGGGAATATGTGCCGGTATATACTGGTAGGAACCATGTCAAAATGGTTAAAATGTCGACGAGAAATGTAATTCAGGATGATTTAATCACCATAATAATTCAAACAACTTGACGCATTTTTAAAATTATTTATATTTTGATGTATCAACGGTGACTTGATTACATACATGCATTGGCACAGGGATTAGGCTATGTTTTTCACTTATTCTGAAAACTGGTTTGATTTCTAAAAATCCGATGCTATTAACTTGTTCCAAAGAAGAAAATCATATTTAAAATAAAATACTTATGCAAATTGGCGCAATAATAATTAAGCAAACCTTTCTAATTTTATGCGCATAATGTAGGTCATATTGAACTTGACACTGCGGCGTACATTTCCTATATTTTTACGCTGGATAGATAGTAAATTTAGTAACTTGTAGAAACCTAGGCGATTCTTAGGTTAACGACACACTCGCGCACCCTCTTATTTAAATATGATAGCTTTTTCTAGTGTCATATACAACTGCGTGTTAGACAAAGCCACCGCCATGTAAGTCTGTGTGCTTTAGAACTGTAAGTAATACACGTTAGACAACGCGCAATAATAATAAGTTTTAGCATGATACATGCAAAGGGATTGTGTTGGACTGAGTGGTGGTTGCTTCAGACCTGTTCGAAACATTTTCTGACCTGTTGATTATATCTGCATATCTGTTATATTAGGCTAATTTAACACTGTTTTTTAATGTTTTTCATATATCGTATGGTTAACTGCTTCGAACTGTTAACCTGCTAACATGCGAACTGTCAAAATATTCTGGAGGCTATCAGTACTTCTAACATGGGGTACTATGTTTAAACAAGTTTTGATCTTTTGGTGTACCCATAGGGCACAGAATCGTAATTTTCTATGATTCTGCGTTTATTAAATGTAATTTAGAGGTTTTTAAATTCGTCTTTTGTTACTATCGTATGGTTCATAGTTGTACGAATATTTTTATTAAACAGAATTACCTCCTTGTCGTCTTTACCCATATTTATTATTAGATCTTCTAAAACACACATATTAACTTTTTCAAGATTTTTCTGCGATAAGGTAATACCTTTAAATTTACAAATCTCTGCATATTTTTTGTTTCTGGCGAATAAACCGCATAGGCGTATGTTTTAGGTCCTCCTGTTACAAAATTAGTTATATAACTTCCTGGTCCATATTCCTCTAGCGCATCGGTTATTTCACATAGGAAGTTCCCCGATGGGGGTTCATAGTGATTTTCCTTGGATATGTACTGGAGTGAATCAGTATCTCCGTACAAAACCCTCTCCCTCCAATTTTTCCATCTCGTTATACAGCGCAGTCGTGAAACAGAATATCGCCACATTCACAGTCAATAGGGGCTCAGATGCTTGCTCTTTGTGTACCCAATTAACAATTATAGTTTCTTCATTAACAGGATTTAAATGTCAGATATTGATTTCTGGGTTGGTTAGGAGCGAGTACAATTCAGCAGGCTCTGTAATTATTTCTGTCTTGGGCTGATTTTCCCGCTGACCAAACTTACCCCAGAACGAATTCAGCATAAGTTTAGCCAAGGAGCGTAAACGAGGGTTTCTTTCTATTTTAGCCGGGGCCAGTCGTATACTTTCGATTCGAAAATAATCGTCTATATATTGCTGCTTCTGTTCTTCAGTTGAACAGCCTTGAGGCCATCCTGATGCCTCTTGTTTAATTTTCAGAAATGTGACTATAAATTCTGTAAACAGACCCGTTCATACCGTATATTTCCATATTTCGTGAATTTTTAAGATGCGATATCCTTTGCTGAGAGCCGCCCTAACCTCATCTATGACCCATGTGCCCGCTCTCTCGTTTTCAGTGCGAGTACATATCCCTTGATTGGAGCTTACAGGGCATGTATGACAGAGAGAGAGAACAGCAATTTTTTATTTTCTTTTATTGGTAAAACAGGGATGATATAAATCTTGAGGTATCAATATAATACACTGAATTAGCCCCTCTGCTCCCTGTTCGAGTTGTTGCGGGCAATTTTCCCACATGTACACTTGTGCTCATAAAAAATGGAATACACTTGCTGTTGAACTGATTTTTGAAATACCGGTTGGCTTGAAACATGGATAAAGTGAAATTGTTTGTTGTATTAAGTTAAAAGAAAATGGTTAAATAAAGATATCGTATAAAAATTTATTTAATAATGTGAATAATACGACTTTTCACATCAGTGCAACAGTAAGTGTATTCCATTTTTATGAACACACGTGTACATCCGGGTGGCCAACAACCACACCTACGGATATAAACTGCAGAAATCTTTGTAGCAAATTTTTTCCCCATCTTTATCTCGTGTCTTAATTTTATTGCTTTACATAGTAGGTTTTGTTTATAATGCCCCTGTTTTAATATATGAAATTAACATTCTCGAACACGTAATGCAGCAAAAGTGTGCACCTGTCCTATGAGTCGAAGGTCAAGTGCGATATAAACCGCCTTAAATTAGAAAGGTAATATTGTGAGCTCAAGATCAGTTGCAGGAGTGTCAATACGAGAGAAATTGCACCAGTGCCGCTTTAGGACGCATAATGATTTATCTGCATAGAATTTTAAATAATAGTGCCCATACCTCACTTCTGTCAGATATTTCACTTAATACCTTATCTCGTACGCGGAATCGTATGGTATTTGACATCCCGACATGTACGAATAATGTTACGTATAACAACCCTTTATACAGAATGTGTAGATCCTTTAACTTGCTTTTTGCTAACTACAGATATGTGGACCTGTTTAATAGTAATTTAGATACATATAAACGCCAATTACATAACTCCCGTCTGTTAAACGAAAAACTAGGCTAGTAATGTACTCCCACTGTACAGTTGATGTATATTTTTATAATATGTAAATTGTTTCATTTTTTTTTTTATTAACAAGCTGTGTACACTGCGGTTTGGATTGATGACTGATTCATTTGCTTTTTTTAAATTTATGTATGCCCTTGTCATCAGTCTGTTATGTGTACCTACTTTAAATAAATAAATAAATAAATAAATGAGTTTAGGTTTTATATTTTTTTAGTTAAAACGTGTCTACTAACTTTAACAATTTGCGTCTACAAACCCGAGCAGTACATTTTAAGATAACAGCCCCTTCAAATTATTAATTTAAGTAGACGTTTACTGCGGTATGCGTCTCGTATTTGATTTAATTGGTGTGCATTCTTCGATGAACCTATTATTTCAAGGATTCTTTGAAATTATATTATACAACATTAAATGTATGTTACTAGCGGGCTAAAAACACACCACCATTGCGCTTTATTACCAGGTAAAAAAGAAAAATTTTTCGTTGATGCTCCGAAGTATAAGCTGTAATAAAAAACGGCAACTTTTAAAAATATTTATTTTAAAAATTGGTTGACCCGCTTGTTTATATCATTCCAGACCGATTTGTTATTGCGCTTTGTTAAACGTGTATCATATCATTATATAATGGAATAAAACAACTTTATAGGTAAATGTAAATGGCATTTTTGAGAGCGGATTACATGCATCTGTACAAAGCACTCAGTGAATAATCTCTTTAGAAACACAGGATTAAAGCGCATATCGAAAATACGTAAAACAAAATATATAATAACTAGCGCCTAATTGAAAAACATATTTGCAATTTAGCGTAGCGCGACATTCGATTTTTGCCGGGGTCAGTTCAAGTTTACACTTTCACCGCATTGCATATTCACGAACATTAATTACATCTGCTATATTTTTATGTTTTGTGACATTGACGCTCCTATAACTGTTATTAATTAGATAATTTTATTGTCGGCATAGGAGTGATGGCTTTCATCTAGCAGGTTTGAATATAAAATATATGAGTACCCCGGGTGTCCATAAAAATATGTTGATGTGGTTTACTCACAGATTCCTGGGCGCCGACTCCTCCCACTCCGTGCAACAAGATAAGGGTTGAATGATTTAGGTTACGACAAATTAACCTGTAAAAAAACTAGGCCTCAATAGGCAGGCGTTTAAAATTGTATTAAACGTGTGCGCGCCGACATAACTGTTATTTATATTAGTTAATACATGTAGCAAAACGATAATGTCACAAGTTCAAGAATGTTGTTTGCCTATTAATTATGTTCTGTTTATCAGTTCTTGCAGCTTCAAAAATTGCCATAAAAGCACTTTCAATTTTTAATATATCATAGATGGCTTCATTTCCAGATGGGGGTTAACAAGTAGTGTGGGGGTGCCATTTTTCACCCGTTTTTCGTTTTTCCCACCCGTTTACGAGATACAACCCCTTTTAGTGTTCAGCCACTCGACATTCGGCTGTTTATCAGTTCTTGCAGCTCCAAAATATAATTTACAAAAATTGTCATAAGGGCACTTTCAATTTTTAATATGTTATAGATGGCTTCATTTCCAGATGGGGGTTAACAAGTGGTGTGGGGGTGCCATTTTTTCACCCGTTTTTCATTTTTCCCACCCGTTTACGAGATACAACCCCTTTTAGTGTTCAGCCACCCGACATTCGGCTGTTTATCAGTTCTTGCAGCTCCAAAATATAATTTACAAAAATTGTCATAAGGGCACTTTCAATTTTTAATATATTAATAGATGGCTTCATTTCCAGATGGGGGTTAACAAGTAGTGTGGGGGTGCCGTTTTTTCACCCGTTTTTCATTTTTCCCACCCGTTTACGAGATACAACCCCTTTTAGTGTTCAGCCACCCGACATTCGGCTGTTTATCAGTTCTTGCAGCTCCAAAATATAATTTACAAGAATGGTCATAAGGGCACTTTCAATTTTTAATATGTTATAGATGGCTTCATTTCCAAATGGGGGTTAACAAGTAGTGTGGGGGTGCCATTTTTTCACCCGTTTTCCATTTTTCCCACCCGTTTACGAGATATAACCCCTTTTAGTGTTCAGCCACCCGACATTCGGCTGTTTATCAGTTCTTGCGGTTCAAAAATATAATTTTACAAAAATTGTCATAAGGGCACTTTCAATTTTTAATATGTTATAGATGGCTTCATTTCCAGATGGGGGTTAACAAGTAGTGTGGGGGTGCCATTTTTTCACCCGTTTTTCATTTTTCCCACCATTTTACGAGATAAAACCCCTTTTCATTTTGACACTTTCTCCATCTTCTAACTTGTTCAAGGGGGCCCCGGCTGCTGGGGCTTGGGCCCCGGCTGCTGGGGCTTTGCCCCCGGGTCCGGCGGCTGAGGCTTTCTCCGGCCTCTAACTTGTGCATGGAGGCCCCGGCGGACAGACTCCGATGAACTTTGACATTTGGCTTTATGAAGATGACACTCAAGATAATGAAGATGACACCTTTGCGGTTTCACTTCCGATTCCCACGCTCATCAAAATTTGCCAGTTAGCCACAGCGCTATTTTTACATTAAGGAATAGATTAGCCTTAAATTTGCATTGCCCCCCGGGGTCTGACAGACTCCGATGAACTTTGACATTTGGCTTTAAAAAATTTACCCGAAAATATATACTTGGACATGGGGCCCCGGAGTTGATGTTTAGGGGATGTTATTCACATCTAACGACTTTTGAAACCGGTTTCCACAATGGCAAGATGACAATCAAGATAATGAAGATGACACCTTTGCGTCCTCTCTGCCCTCTGGGGTTGATGTAGCCTTGAAACTTCCTCCGCTCTTGCATTTTCATGTTATGTAGATAGAGATACCTATAGAAACCTATGTGTTAGAGAGAGAAAGATGGATTTTGTAGAAACCTATGTGTTAGAGAGAGAAAGATAGAGTTTTGGAGTCTGACAGACTCCGATGAACATTTGGCATTATGAAGATGACACTCAAGATAATGAAGATGACACCTTTGCGGTTCCCACGCTCATCAAAATTTGACAGTTAACCGCAGCGCTGGAATAAATTGGCCTTAAATATACAAAAAACCTGATGCGAGCCCCCGGCGGCTGGAGCTCTGCCCCTCGGGGTTGGTGTGACCTTGAAACTTTCTCCGCTCCCGAACTTGCACATGAGGGCCCCACAATATGGCGACTGGGGCTTTGCCCCCCGAGGTTGATGTTGCGCAATACCCAGAACATGTTACGCAATATCTTACATTTCTACAATAAAAATTTACCCGAAAATATATACTTGAACATGGGGGTCCGGCGGCTCAAGGGGGCCCCACAATATGGCGGCTGCCTAACTTGAACATGGGGGTCCGGCGGCTGGAGCTCTGCCCCTCGGGGTTGGTGTGACCTTGAAACTTACTCCGCTCTCGAACTTGCACATGAGGGCCCCCCAATATGGCGACTGGGGCTTTGCCCCCCGAGGTTGATGTTGCGCAATACCCAGAACATGTTACGCAATATCTTACATTTCTACAATAAAAATTTACCCGAAAATATATACTTGAACATGGGGGTCCGGCGGCTCAAGGGGGCCCCACAATATGGCGGCTGCCTAACTTGAACATGGGGGTCCGGCGGCTGGAGCTCTGCCCCTCGGGGTTGGTGTGACCTTGAAACTTACTCCGCTCTCGAACTTGCACATGAGGGCCCCCCAATATGGCGACTGGGGCTTTGCCCCCCGGGCTCGCTTGAGTTAGAGAGAGAAAGATGGTTTTTTTGTAGAACCCTATGTGTTAAAGAGAGAAAGATAGATTTTTGGTGACTGACAGACACCGATGACCTTTGACATTTGGTTTCCTCCCCCTCCCCGAAGAGGACAAATTAGCCTTAAAAAATTGCATTTTTATTTTAAAAAACATGGGTGCCCCGGCGGCGGCTAGGGCTCTGCCCCCTGGGGTTGGTGTTGCGCATGCGGGCCCCACAATATGGCGGCTAGGGCTCTGCCCCTGCGGTTGATGTTGCGCAATACCCAGAACATGTTGCGCAATATCTTACATTTTTAATATAAAAATTTACCCGAAAATATATACTTGAACATGGGGGCCCCGGCGGCTGGGGCTCTGCCCCGCGCGATGTGAACCCGTAGCGAACCACCTTTCCCCCTTCCCCCACCACCCCGCCCCCCGCCGCGAGGTAAGGGTTGAACGATTTAAGTTATTAGGGGCGTTTCTTATGACGCATACTGTATGTTACCAATCGGTGACCTTGAAGTGGCCCACTGTCAGACACCCAAAATTTGGTGGCCCACTGTCAGACTCCCAAAAATTGGTTTGGGGTCAATTGAGGTCATTTTGTCGTAGAACCCGTCTATCTCTACTACTCACTTGGTATTACTGTTTTTGTCTTCTCTGGAGCAAGCTGTAGGTATTTGTCTTGGAACCATCTATTGATGTCTTTAAATGCTGCATTAACATTTTCCATTAATTGTTCTTTTTCTCCCGCCGTTGCAATTAATGGGAATTTGTCTGCATATGCAACCGTTTGAATCCCTTCAGGCATTTCTATCTTGAAGACTATTCATATATTATGTTTCATAGGGTCGGCTCAAGTACCGACTCCTGTGAAATCCCCGCTTGTTACAACGGTACTTAATAACAAAAAAACCGTAAAAATTATTTGTTCCAGCTAGTTTTCAGTCGAAACAAGAGCAGTTCGAGGTAGTTCATATGGGTTTGTTTTCCAATTCAAAATAGGGATGCGCCAAGAATTAATTAGAGTCGGAGTACCACAAATTGTTAACCTCAAAACCACAACTACTCTCTTCAGAATTCGAAACAAGAGAGAAATCAAACTCCAGGTGTTTACGTCTTTAATATTGAAGAAACATCAACGGAATCCACCGGACGTCCACCCTACCTTTAGCCTAACCAGCAGATTAAACAAACTTATCTTTGAAGGCTTCTATCCCACACCAACTTATTAAAAAATAAGAGAAGTTATCGGTAAATCGTATAAAAGAAAGTACCAGAAATACAATTTAAATACCAAAGCTTTAATAAAAGCAACAACCTAGCGTAAATACAAATGTGGTCAAATGCCACTATAAAAGTGATATACACAGAGAATATATTAAAAGCAATTAAAAATAATCACAGCTAAGAAGATTACATCAAAATTGGCAATACACCAATAACGCTAAGTTTATCATCTTCCAAAAGCACTCAAAAGTTAAATTATTAATATACCGGGTGTCCGTTCTCAAAGTCGAACATAGGCGATTAACATTGTATTGAACGTATTGCCTTTTCCTGCTCGCCAATTCAACTTACAGGGAAGGTAATGGCATCAATGGAAAGATAAAATTATTACGCATCAAATGATACCACTAATAATATTCAAGATGCGGTTTTTATTTTAAAATACTAATTTATTTCATACTGATGTCAAAAATGAAATTTTTCGGATTATTTATGGTACAAAAAATGGAACTATAAAATTCTAGTACTTTAAAGTAAAATTTTAAAGTTCAAGTACTTTAAAACTTATTTATTGTACAAAAAATGGACCATTAAAGTCCTAGTACTTTAAAGTAAAATTTTAAAGTTCAAGTACTTTAAAATTATACGTCAGTTGTTGACATGAAATTTGAAATGATTTACAACTTTTTATTTAAAATTCATTATACTTGCAGTATGAAATAAACCGTTGTATTCACCACGAACGAAAAGTGTTTTTAAAGGTCCTCGCAAGTAATTCCGTCTTTCTCGTCTTTAAAATGCCACTTTTCGTTCTAGATAAATAAACTATTATTAAAACTTGGGAATTTTTAAATATGCCATGCCTTGCTTTTCAAGTTCGATAGCATTTGTCAAAAAAATTGGTAATTAGTTGGCATAAATCAGGTATTTTCTGTCAACGTGTGTTAAAATTATCTACAGAAAAATGAATTATTTCAATGAAAAACGAATAAAAGCACTAATGTTAATTGCCTATGTTCGACTTTGAGAATGGACACCCGGTATAACAAATTGTACGCCGTTTTTATCATATAAATAAAGGAGAACGATCCAAACGTGTGTGTCCGTCACGACAATTGCAGACGCGATGTCCCCCATTTGCGTTTGCATTAATTTCGCCGTCGCCTCGATTTAGTGACCGGGGCGGAGCCCCAAAGGCCTCTTTGGAGAGGGGCGAAGCCCCGAGCGCCCCTTAGAGAGGGGCAGAGCCCCGAGGGCCGCCTTGGAGAAGGGCGGAGCCCCGTGGGCCCCCTTGGAGAAGGGCGAAGCCCCTTGGGCCCCTTGGAGAGGGGCGGAGCACCGAGGGCCTTTTGGAGAAGACCCCCTTGCAGAGGGGTGGAGCCCCGTGAGCCTTCTTCGAGAGGGGCGGATCCTCGAGAGCCTCCTTAAAGAGGTACGAAGCCCCGTGAGCCCGAAAAGCGAATCCCCGAAGGCCCCTTAAAGAGGGGCGGCGCCCCGAGGGCCCCCTTGGAAAGGGGCGAAGCCCCGATTGCCCCTTTAAGAGGGGCGGAGCCCCAAAGGCCCTCTTGGAGAGGGGCGAAGCCCCGTGAGCCCCCTTGGAGAGGGGAGGATCCCCGGGGGGCCCCTTGGAAAGGGGGGGGAACCCCGAGGACTCCTTGGAGGGCCCCCTTGGAGAGGGGCGGAGCTTCGTGAGCCCCCTTGGAAAGGGGCGGATCTCCGAGGGCCCCATTAGAGAGGGACGGAACCCCGTGAGCCCCCTTGGAAAGGGGCGAATTCCCGAGGGCCCCATTTTAAGCAATTATTCTCTCTTTAAATGATAACAGATCTCCTTTAGATGGTTAACATCAATTAAAGCTTGCACGGGTGTTTATTCACAAATAACTCCCGTTTTATCGAAAAAACTGTTTTAAAACGGTGATACTGAAACTAACAATAATGGTTTTCAGTTGAAAACGTCTGAAATATGACTACAAATACCTATGTAAACTGCAGGAGTCGTCTGTACCCCATTCACTCCATTTGTTACACTGTGACAGAATTTTCATGTGCATTTTTTAAGGGTGTCAGTGACATTTAGTAGCAAAATATTACTAAAGTCAAAATTATTGCTTGGTTAAAATTTATTTTGCATTCGTACTTACTTTATTTTTGTGTATAAGACAAGTGTACATCAATGATGATACAATATTTATTTTAATGCTTAGGCCGTGTTCAGTGGCTGAGCTACTTTAGATAATTTATAAAATGTCAATGTCTTATTTTGACATTAGTAACTTTTTGTAACTAAGTATGCGTACACTGCTAAAAATATTTAATAGAGGACATTGAAACGACTCTTAATGGCGGATTTTAAAACAACCAATCAAAAACAGGACCAAAATTGACCACACTGTCATTAATATAGGCACTGTACTGTGTAGCTGTCAACACGTTAGTTCGTGGTGTGTATTTTTGTGATATTTGTGTGGTCATCCATGTTGTCTCGAGATGCCAACCATTGTTCCTTTTTCGCCTTCTGTTGGCATGAAATCGGTGACACCAATAACTCGGCAGAAGCGATGTAAGATCAAGAATAGAACTGATCTAGAAAATTGGCGAAACTGGCGAAATGATTAGCAGAGGTTTTTCAAATTTGGCATCTCGAGGCACATACGATGACGTGTTGATCGTATGGAACTTTTTTGACGTGTTTTTTTAGACTATGTCGACAATTAGTAGTGCAATGGCTCCTCTTGGAGCCTTTCAACGGTTATGTGAAAGCAGTGAGCTTCCACTTCACCACGTGAACGTTCCTCTTGGTTTAGAGGACGGGTATTTCTCTATTTCTTCCTCCACAAAAGAACCCTCTGCTTCCTGTCATGCGAAATGTTGTGTTTTCTGAGATTGTGTAACAAGTGGGTAACAGAACGGAATGGTCCTACGTAATAGGCCTAAAAATGGTGGTAAATTGAATAGGATAGACCGCGCAATAGCGCGCGCAGCCCCGTTTATATTCAAAATAAACTAAAAAAAGTTACTATTAATAAATATAAAAATTATGAGAGCAGACAGTTATTATAAACAAATATAAAACGAAACCGCATTCGTGAAATTCTGAAAACTGAATTTCGAAAGCTAAATTGTTAAGTGAATTTTCAACTTTTGCAGCATATGTTCCGTTACACGTGTTCAAGCAATCGGTCTCTCATAAATTATTCAATCTGACAGGCGCACAAGTCTGCTGTTGCAGTTCATTAGGTTCTAAAGCGACCAGCTGTTGCTTCATAAATTAGTCAAAAGGCAGTAAAAAGTCATTTCAACATTAAGATAGGGGCTACAGAACACAAACTTTAAGCAGATAATTTCGAGATGTTAATCAAAACGCTCGTTAAGCCATTAAAAAGGTCGTAAAAGTAATTTTAAGATTGATATATGAGCAGAAAACTAACAAATGTTTAGCAGTAAATCCCTTCTCACACAAAATCAGTCATCTTACCTCCCGAGTAGCGCCTCAGCCAATGACATCGCCGAATGAAGGGCATGCACCATTTTTAAGCGAATAGTCGCAAACATCTAATTGTTTCCCCGCTACAACGCTATCAGATCTTTTAAAAAGGGTTTTTGCCCACTTTTCGGCAGACAGAGGCAGTTCCTTCAGATGCCGCATCAAAGCAAGTTGGTGTCGAGTTCTTTGCGTGTTTTGACCACGACCGTTCTAATTTTCGGAGATATTTTCTCAATCTGCTCTGCGGGATATAATTTACCGAACCGGATCGATTTGAATTATTTAACCTGGAGTGTTTACCGGATTTTCGTCTCGTCATATCGACGCACTCCGGAATTTTCCTGCACAAGGGACCAGACACGAAGACCAAGTTCTCGCACTGCATCATTCATTGCTTGCATTCCGTGTTATCGATTTTTCTCCCGGATTCTCCTGTACAAGCAGTTACGGCGGGCCGCTTGCCGCAGTCCTTTCTATCAAGCTCCCGGATTCACTGTAGCGACTCGTCCAAGCGCGTTTCTGGAGGGACATCAAGCAACTCAAGCCGCAGCAAGGATCTTAAAAAGGTACTGCAATTTATATTAAAGTAGACGCCGATTAGTTTCGCTAAGTGAAAAAGTGTCGCGGAAGCTAAGCAGTTAAGTTTAGAATACCGAATGAGAACATTATCGTCATTATCATTTCACGGTATTCATAATCCTGTAAATAGTTGAATTAAGATTACGGAACGAGAATATTATTTAACAGTTTGTAAAATACAATGACGTCATGTAGGACTTAGCATTCAAGTAATTAAATCAGATGATTGAATTTTAATTATTCTATGTTTTTTTGGATTTGACGGATGTTGCATGCGTTCTTTCCTGTATTTAAGTGTAAAATATTTTAGCTGTAGGAAATCACTTAAGTTCCATTCGGAATAGCGCAAGGAAGAACGTCGCCGCATCAATATTAACAACACACCTATGGTTGACTTTCTCTTTCCAGTTTGAAGAAATCGCGCAGTATTATTATTCCAAAAGTGGTGGTGCTTTCACCCCCTTTAAGTTACCGAGCCCTGCCCGGTGTAAAGCACCATCTCGAAATAACTTACGCCCTCGCGACTAGCCGCCGGCAAACCTTTTTTATTACAACCATTTTGGGCGGGATGGACTTATAATCACCCAATATTGTCGTAATCCCGTTCTATCGTGTAATAAAATAATCAAAGCTACATTCTTGCAAAAAAATTATGACGTCCTTAATCGTAATCTACGAACGTGACCTTCTTATAAATAGTACAGTGAAACTGGGGTTTAACCCAAACATAAAAAAAAGTTCTACCGTGCGGCAAACTGTTCAGTACTCTCCTCTTAATATGTGGTAGAAAGTTGCACGACCTTGCGCGTCAGGTTTAGGTGGAGGGGGGGGGGGTGGAAAGGTGGTAAAATACGACGCTGAATGTCTCCAAGGCAGTAAACTTTTTCTTCTTGGTTACCTTTCTTCGGTACAGCCATCTTTTACTGTTTGTTGGCTGGAGCAAGAACAACCAACCAGACCAATAAATCGGTGCCATTGCCAATCACGATACCATCTTTTTCCCGTTTTGATTCGTCAATTGCAGTAAAGACGATCTTGATGTCAGCATCACCTTCTTGCTGAGTCACTGTGAAGCCAGCTTGCTGTAAGTGTACTGTGATGACTTGTGATGGGTTCTTCACCATAACAATATTACGAGTTCATAGGCGCTCATGCTTTTTTTGGCAAACAGAAAAAGTTACATTTTTATCTGCATAAGATCATTTTTATTGTAAATTAAATGTAAATTAATTTTGTATAAGATAATGTTTGCGCTAAACCTCATATTTAACGAGATATTTGCGAAAAACTGTTGAAACTTACCATTTTACCACCTTTCCACCCCTTCCCGTCTAAACCTGACGCGCAAGGTCATGCAACTTTTTACCACATACTAAGAGAGTACTGAACAGTTTGCGCAGGGTAGAACTTCTTTTTTGGATGTTTGGGTTTTGACAATTTTTGAGGTATCTTTACTGTACTAAAAGGCCTTTGGATAACAAACCGCATTCAGAACAACATAAAATTACAAAGAACAGATGTCTTCGCTCAACGCCATGTGCCTTATTTGAATCAGAAGCTCGTCTACTATCCCGCTCAGTAAACTACGTTACGTAAATTCAAAAATAGGCAGATTAGAATCAAAGTGATAGCAAAATTCATAAACAACATTATGTGAAATTAAAATACGCAACATAATTACTTAAATCGATAACCAAGCATAGTTAGTTGTTTAACTATTTATCAAAGACACACAATTAAAAACACCAAATAAATGGTACACGTTATCATATTTTAAATACAGTGTACCTTTTGTGTGCCTTATACGTATTATTATAAGAAACTAAATTTATTGCACATGGTCGTAAACTATTAAATGAACTAAGATATTTTTTAATGAATTTGGATAAATAACTGCTTCGTTTCGAAAGAATAGCATTGCCGAACTCGATTATGTTTTGTATATGAACTAAATATATGGTAAACAATGTTTATGCATTTTGTTCTATTCTAGTGCAAGCTCTTCCTTGTAAGAAGTTAATCTTTGTGTATTACAATGTATTTTCGAATTGATTTTTCTAAGATAATCTCCGAAATCTTTTCGTTACGTCTTACGGTTCATAGTTTTTTTAGATAGTTTTATTGCAACTCGTAATAAAATCAACAAAGTGGCAATTGGTCTGTTACTAGTGTTTGACACCAGCTTAAGCCTTTAGAAAGTGAAAAAAAGAGTTACAATTGACTTTAAAAGAAACGATGGTAAAATGTGTGTCAAATGTTTCTAAGTTACATTCAAATGCCAATCTCTGAAACAGCGATTGATGAACGGGTCAGGTAATCTGAACATGCTAAACTGTGGTACTTAGAACGTTTTCTTCATGATGCTTTTTTACTAGTACCGGTTACTGAATAATGGTGGTTTTTAAATTTTGTAGTTGCTGGTTCTGATCTTCCATAGAATGACAGGTTTAAGAGCTCATTGATAAAATTTTCACTTTGTAATAGATGCCAATGTCGCTTCCTTTTTGGGGAATTACGCATTTGATCCACCTCGTCCTATTTACCTGTTTGGTGATTATTGGTTCAAGAGTTCTAAGCTTACACCGTCCTATAATAAAGTAATTTTTTGCTTAAGTCGAAGGAATATGTCTTATAAAGACATTGGCAGAAGTAGACATTTTCTTTATTCGGTCATCTTAAAGAAACAGTTTTTCAAATCATCCTATGGTCATTGAACAACTAAAAGAATCGATTTCTAACATGTTGCAGCTGTGTTGGTCAATTGAGTAGAAAATGTTGTTCATAGTGTACTGCACCCTGTGCCCACTTGCTGCAGAAAAAAATTGAGGACATATACGACATTTACAGTAAAACCTGCTATAATTACGAGTATAATACACCCCATTTGTATTTCTTGTTTGTGTACAGAGTTGAGAATTAGCGTACAACAAATATCCACAGCAATTGATTTAATCGACACTAGGTACTACAATATTGTATTAACGTTTACTCTACAATGTGACTGCCATGCCCAGTAATGCTACAAAGTACAAAATAACAAAAGAAAGAAAGACCATAATTGAACGCCTCCAGGTGAGATAGGTCCAACACGGTAGCGTGACCCTTGCCGAAATAGAAATAGCTGATCATATATATTGCAGAGGCTGCGGCGCCACAATAATTATGGCTTACAAGGGTGACGAAACCGTAAGAAAAGCCATGCACCGCAGTAATAAGATCCAGCATGTCCTGCTGCGAATTCATATCTAGTATATACATGCCAAAGGGAAGAAGCGAAATAGCTGCATGAAAATTAGCCATATTGGCAGATCCATGATTTAGCCAAGCGTTGCATACTATTAGTGGTAGTACTGCCACGTCTTGCAAGAACGAAGTGAAGCGGTACGCTCTCTCAAGGTTGTTTTGGTCCATTAAACCTCCCTCTAGAATCATACGGCAGTTGTAGTCAAACTAGTAAAGATTATGTATTTTACTACTCACTCCAGTGCCAAATTCCAAATAAATTGTGGGCAATTATTATTGAATAGGCTCCGCATGGTAAAGCTATTGTATTAACATGATACTTCACTAAGCAATAAATTCCAGTACCAGCGATGAGAAAATGCCTTAGAGTTTGTCATTATAATAGAGCTAGTGTCAATATTAATTCCATGCGCCTTTTGTGAAAGTCAAATACGCTGCAACCTTTATTTAACTTAAATTTTGGTTGGTCATGAACTTCTCCCATAATAACATAAAATGACATATATGTATTACGTCATTCACAATGGGTAATCAGAATTTAAAGCTATTTTTCTACAATTTATTATGGTAGCAAACTGCTTTTCACTTGTCAAACATGACGCAAAGTTGACGTTTGCCCAGGATGGTCACTTTACCGATTTAGAGTGTCAAAGTAAAAAATTGCTTGCTAATGTTAATTATCCATTTAGCTTTGAAAATGGTATAGATGATGCGTTGTCCGTATATAGCGATTTTCATGTCATATTTGGCTATATTGGTAACACTGATATCTCTAAAGAACGTTATTTTGAGATTTTACAGTTCTTTTTTAAGAATGATTTAAAATGTAAAAGTTAAATATGATTGTAGAAAAAAAGCTTGTTGGTAATTTTAGCGCAAAGCAGAATTGTTAAGGAAAATTGTTACAGCTGAATTGTGAAGCCGCGACAAAAAAAAATAGAGATGATAAAGAACAAGAATAAAGTCAAGGTATTTATCGAGAGCGACATGACAAAGGAAGAAAGCAAAATGCAGCACGAAATAAAAAGTATAGCAAGAAAAGAAATCTAGAAAGCAAACAGAAGTAAAATAAGCTACCAGAAGTTATAGTATGGACGGCAAAGAGTAGGAATGGGATCCAGAAAAAATGAGTAGCGACAGTAGAGCACAGCACATACTTACTAAAACAGTAAGAATACAAAGTACGGAAGAACCAAAAATGACGAATCAAGTAAACACACGGGCACAACAAATTAAAAGTAAACAAACATAAAGTAAAACGATAATGCAAATATGAGCATGAAATGTGCGGGTATAAAAGTAAAAGATATGGAAATAGTTGAAGAGAAGATGAAAGCAGACATAGAATACAGGGTGAACCAAATTGGACAACATTGCTAACTCCGTTACTGTTAAAGCTTGACAAAGTCGGTTAAATTAGCAAACCAATAGAATTTCTTCGTTGATTATGATGGTGACAAGAGAAAAACAATCAAACATCCAGTTCTAGAGTTATTTCCAAACATGTATATCCCTTATGTTTTAGGACCAATCTATGTCAAATCAAATTCTGAACAAAAATATTTCCTTTTTTTGATGAAATTCAAGTTAACCATAGTACTTATTTAAAAATAAATGTTTTAAACCCTTCAAAATCAAGTAGCCATGGAATAGAACAATAATCTATCTTATAACATAAAATCGTTGCCCTCTTTGTATGTTTGCGTATTTGCGTGTATGTTGTTCGCTATCTCCTCCGAAGATACTGGCCCGATTAAGTTGTATGATGGCTTAAAAGTTTGCTAATTTTTAGACTTAGATCGTAGGCCGGTTTTCATTTACAAAAAAAGTACGAAAAAGTTGTAATTTTATTAAATCCTCTAAGTAGCGGAGCGGAGCGCTTGTCGACGTGGGCTACGGTGGACCTGAGGTAGAGTGCTTGCCTATCATGCGGGCGGCCCGGGTTCGATTCCCATCCGATGCATCTTTTTTTCTCATTTCTCTTAATTTAGCGAACCGAAGCGTAGTTCGGGTGACTCACTAGTATATATACAGGGTGAATGAGACCACCCGTATCAGTACTTTTTTTAAAGAACGGTGAGTCGTAGAGAGTTGAGATAAGAAAAATTATTATAAAAGTCGTACTAAAGAATCGAATGGTGATATTATTATTTCTCGAAAAAGTCAGCATCACTAGTAGTTTTGTCCACAATGTTCAGAACTCCAAAATTTTAAATGGCACCATAAGTCGAAAAACGTATTATTGAAAAGATCGTTAAAAAAGAAGAAAGTTTTGTAGGAAAAATTATTTTACTACTACCACCCCTTTTAAGTAATATTCGATTAAAGTTATTAAATTTGAAATTCGTTGTTAACAAACAAAATTGAAAAGTCGGCTTTTAAAATCTAGTTACCGAATTAAACAATGTTACACACACGTTTTAATGTCAATAACATTTTGAACACTTGTAACATTGTTTAATTCGGTAACTAGATTTTAAAAGCCGACTTTTCAATTTTGTTTGTTAACAACGAATTTCAAATTTAATAACTTTAATCGAATATTACTTAAAAGGGGTGGTAGTAATAAAATAACTTTTCCTACAAAACTTTCTTCCTTTTTAACGATCTTTCAACAATACGTTTTTCGACTTATGGTGCCATTTAAAATTTTGGAGTTCTGAACATTGTGGACAAAACTACTAGTGATGCTGACTTTTTCGAGAAATAATAATAGCGCCATTCGATTCTTTAGTATGACTTTTAGAATGAATTTTTTTATCCCAACTCCCTACGACTCACCGTTCTTTAAAGAAAATACTGATACGGGTGTCTCATTCACCCTGTATATATACAGGGTGTTTCATTAATAATTGGAAATATTTTAACTGTAGAATCCTGGGCTCAAAATATTAATATTTAACTAAAATCACTTAGATAAAATATGGCTCCTTACTGAGATATAGGGTGTTTTATCTAAAAATTAAAAGTGATTTTTTTCAATTACTTTAAAACTATTTGACGTATCCGTATCATATTTGGCAGGAAGTGTAGACACTGTAAACCATACTAAATTATGTTAAATAAACGTTTCTGGCTACTACCAGAGGCGTATGACAAGGGCAAGTGATTGGTTGACCCTTCCCAAATTCTACGCCACTGGCGGAATTTCCATTTTAGCACACTTTTTCGATTTTCCAATACTTTCTACGTAAATAACATACTCTTCCTTCGTAATGATAAAGTCATTATTTTTCGAGATATTTAAAGTTAAACATAAAGCTGAACAGTTATTTTGATTTTAATGTGTATTAATTATGTGAGTCTTTTTTGTTAGAAGATTGCATTTATTACGCAAATGAAACTAACTAGCACAAATTGGTAACTCATAATTTTACGACTCCAAAGTCGGCTATAAAATGGAAGTTTCTAATTACAAAAGTGAACAAGTAAGGGCGAATGCAACATACCTTTAACGTACAGCTCCAAGACTTGAATTGCTACGCCAGACAAATCCGCAACCAAATGCAATGGGTAAACAAGACCCAGATATCTTCGATAAATCAATCATATAAATCCGAGGTACGCGAGTGAGCTAGGACAACAATCTTGCCTTTCTAAGTCTCTATAAAATAGCCCTAAATCACGCTAGTTAGTTCAAAGTAAACGCGTGCGATCAAGTTAAGAGTCGGCCAAAGAGAGCTAAGAACCAAACATAACGCCCCAGGTATGTTAAAACATTTGCAACCTTGCCCTAGTTAAGCGTAACGCCGGATTGATAATTCACCTTACGCGACTGAGACCGTCAGAGCGAGTTCAATGACTTTGAAAAATTGTAAAACGCCAAAAAAACATGAAAACGGGCGGTACAATATGGGCCATTAAAGCGTAACGTTTTCTACGCTTAACAAAGTAGATGTTCAGTGTTTAATGTTTTTACTACTAGTTTGCTACTTTAACCGACTTCGTAGCTCCGATAATAACTGAGTTAGCAGTGGTGCCTACTTACTTTAGTTCGCCCGGTATATGGTGGTAACAGAGACAAAAATAAAAGGACGTACAAAATGCACTGGATGTATAATATCCGAGTGTAATAGGGATAGCATACACAAACAGGAGTAGGATGTATAATTAAGAGATAAAATTAATATTATACCTGAGGTGAAATAAAAGGCGCGAGGATTATGAAAATAGATTTGAAGTTGGAGAAACAACCGGTAACAACAAGAGTTAGGCGTGGAGATCAAAAACAAATGTTACGAGGAACGACAAGAAGAGGTAGATAGCGCGTCAAGTAAAATTATATGTAATAAATAATGGGTGACCTCAGAGGAAGAGAAGAGAAGAATAGCAGATGCATCGAGTAACACTTGGCGAAACAAGAAGAAAACTTTACTGAACACAAATGGAAAGAGAGAGAGAGTAGTCCTAACAAGAATAAACCACCATATTTTTTGCTAGAACATAAAATGCAAAGAACAAGGTATAACAATATGTAAACATAAACAAATTTGAAAAGGAATATAAGTGAATCAACAAAGTTTGCAAAACAACGAAGGTAACCAACAAAAATGTCAATAAAAGCGGTGGTGGGCAGGAGAAATCATGGAAATAGTGTATGAAAAGAGAAAGAAATTAAAAATACTTGCAGCCAAAAAAAGCTAAGATATATGACGAATATAATAATGTGAAAACAGTAGTTAAAGGAAAGGCAAACCAAAGCGAGCTACAGGAATAACATTTGGAAACACCATGTAAGACACATACTCACAAAAATAAAGTGTTAATAAAGAATAACTATGAAAAAGCGGGGTGCTAAACTAAAAGATGAAATAATGAAGAGGTGGCGACGATACTTTATGAAACTGCTAAACAAGATAGTAAAAGCGAAAGAAAAATAAAAAACTAAAAAATACACGCAATAAAAGGCTAAATATTGCGAGCGCAGACCTAAATAGAGCTATAGAAAAATTAAGCTCAGAGATGCTTGAAGATGTCTAGAAAGAGAAGAGTAGATAAGTATAATTCGTAGAAGCAGTCAAGATTTTATACCAGAATTGTAGAAGTTACGTAAGATGCAGCAACCAAGTGTCGGAAATGTCCGAGGACAGGAATGAGACAGGGATACATGCTGAGTCTCCTACTATTTGCCGTAGTACACGACAAGCTAATTAAAAGATGTAAGAAGTCAATAAGACCGTATACAGTAAACTATTGGTAAATGCAAAGTAAGCAAAAAACAAAACTAACCTGCGCTGAAGAAATGGTAATGTTAGCTGCAGTGAAAGAAAATTACAACATAATGTTAATATACACGACATACTCGTATATGCAAAAGATGATTATATCAATAAACAAAGAAAAAAGTACTATGTTCCTAAGCGCACAATCAATAAAACGCAACATCAAATTAGGAGACTCAAAATTACAACAGGTGAACGAGTACAAATACCTAGAGGTAAATAGTATAAGAAAATGACGAAACCGACAGGAATATAGATCAAACAATTGGAGCAACAGCAAGGTTACACATCGCAATGAAAAGAACGTTCCTGGAAAAGAAAAAGATCCTCAAACAAAAGTACAACTATACAAAAAAAAATGCATTACAGACACTCACATACTTTCAATGAGTCGTGGGTGGACAACTGGATTTCGACATTTAAAACGGCAAATTAATAAGCATGGAAACAACCAAATTAGCAACAAATCAGAAACGAGGTGCACAGACAAAACCTTAAAGTACGAGGGCCGTTTTTTTTCAACCTCCGGTGAGCCATAACAAAAAGACAAGTGTATATAATAATTATTTGTTTCATTAGTACAAAAAATGGATGATTTCGGGACAAGTAAGACAGATCGCCGGACGACGCGCAGCGGAGTCCGGCGAGTCTTACGCGTCCCGAAAACGCATTTTTTGTACGAATGAAACATACTATTTTTTCTCCAACTACTCATAAATTCGGTAATATGACTTATTATTTAGAATCAAACATTGTAGGTTATATTGTAGAACTGTCATGGCGCAAATAAACAATCACTGTACGGGAAAAATAAACAACAACGACGGCGATTGCCGAATATTGACGAAGCGTTTGCTTTTTATTTAAAATTTGCCATGTAAAACCCTATCTTGCGTCCATTTTTGTACTAGTGCAAATATGAATCGAAAAGTGTACAGTTGCCAAGGTAATTTGTGAACATCCCGAAATGACTTACTTTTTATACAAAATTATTCGACAATATGGCGTCTTATTCGTGTGGTTGGAGAAAAAACAAGATTTTATTACTAAAATTTATGTACACTTATGGTTACTTTTCGACATAATCACCTTGGAGATTGAGGCATTTGTCGTACCTGTGGACAAGCTTTCCAATACCGTCTGCATAAAATGTTGCCGCCAATGAATTAAAATGAGTTTTGACGTTGTCTTGAAGCATCTCGTTATTTTGGAAGAGCTGCCCTCCTGTCACTTCTTCCGTTCAGAGAAAACATGGAAGAACACTCGGCGCTATTTCTATATAAAAAAATACATTGAACCGGGATTTATTGAAGAAGATAAAATACTGAACAATACACGTTTGCTTACGGCCCTTAACGAGACTCGTTTGATTGCCACAAAACACGTCTTACCGCCTGGTTTTGTCAATCAAACTCGTTTTGTTAATATGCTCATAACCAAACTTGTATTGTTAATATCTATAATCAAGTTCAGTTAATACAGTTCAGTCGGTAGAACCGATAGAATACAGAATACAATAAAACCAATTAGGATTGCTGGGCACATTAATGTTGAGACCCAAAATAGCATACTAAATCAAAATAAATAACCTTTAAAAGCGTTTACAAGGAACTTCCCTCGCAAGTGCGGTTGCAAAATAGGTAAAAATATCTTAACGTTGCTAATAACACTGAAACAGTAAAAGAAAGCACTTAGTAACGCACATTACATCAATTCGCAAATAAAAAAAAAACTCTGTAGGCGGTGGGATTCCAACTCGCGGAATCCGATTGCTAACCAGACGCTTTAACTCCTTCCCCATCAGAGTGTACGTATTGCATTCGCTTACGACTGGGTTATAAAGAACGCGGTGACGACAACACTGATGCAGGGTGTCCACCCTGTATCTGTGGGGTCCACAATATGCCTATTTTCATCAAGGGTAAAAACCTGAACTATGTGCAGAATATTGCTTCTATTTAATCAATAGTTATTAAGTTAAAGCAAAAATAGACAGAGTTTTATTATTTGAAGGTGCTCACCCTGTATACTACATTTGACCGACATTGTATTCGGTTTCAAGTCAGATGGACATCTAACCGGCGTGCAAAATAATAGTTAATCTCTGAAACTTCTTTGTGGCGTGAATTCATAATTCATTTTCTTATATGCAGAGTGGCGAAATACCCATATAAGAAAATGAATTACAAAATAATAGTATTTGATTTATACGCCAAAAGACGGACAGGAAAACGGACAGACGTACAGACAGACGGAATTGAGGAAACATGTTTTTCGTTATCTAATAAGGACCCTAGAAACGTGAAGATCTGAAGAAATCTCGGAAGTTGATTTTTTCACAATTATAATACTTCCTTCGTCTTTTAAACGAGGGAAGTAAATAGCTAACAAGGAAGACCAAGAAAAGGGTAGAGAGAAGAAGTAAGAAAAGCAGGGCATAACCCAAATAGCCATGAGCAGACGAAATTAGAAAAAATGTGGAAAGGAAACACCGAGGGAGAATAGCTTGATACACTTTCACCCAAAGATACAAAAGGCGTATCTACTAAGTAAGGAATAAGGGGATAAAAAGTTACAAACCATTAAATTTTCAAGTTTTTGGCCAAATGTTGGTAGAAAAACCATTATATACGTTTTTAACAACATTAAAAAATGGCGGCTCAATTTAAACGCTTATTACTTGTAACTTAAACTGTGGTCTTTTTATATCAGAATTTATTGATCGCTGATGAGCATCAACTTTAATTTCGTCTAAACAAAAGAAATCCTTACGAATACTGTACTCATCAATACAAAACAGGCAAATTTCAGGGCAATTCCAACCCACAGTTAAGCTTTACATCGAAAGTAAATTCATTTCTAAACAGAGGGATAGTGTGTAGGGGTGGAACGAACGAACACCTCGTCGTCACTAACAGTCGACATCCCCCGACCAGGAGCGTAGAGCGATTGCTCGATCGCGATGCAACGTCGAAGCGAATTTCGGCGCGATAAGCCCGCATGACCTCCATATTCTGGAGTTGCTGCTCTCCTGTTCTCTGAGCTCGCCAAAGAGACGTATCAGCTGCAGCAGCAGCGCCTTCCCACTAACGAACGATACATACATACATACCATCGCTCGCAGACGTTTAGAGACTACCAGAAAATTCATCTCTATTTATTTATAATTGGAAACATGAATACCTCTATTACTGTCTTAGTAGGTTACTTCAAACTTTGATTTAATTAATTTTCACTCATAAATACGAAAAAAGTATTAAATAAATTAATAAATTAAGTATTTACTATACAACATTTGCACTTGTAGCTCTATTTTAATAGCTACGTTATAGGGCATTCAGTAAACACAAAAACATTTTTTTAAGTTGGCATGTGTACATAATTTTTGTACTAGGGATTCTGTATTTAGTTTTGTAAAGGTTTCCACACCTGGATACAGGCAGATTTTAAAATTGACAATATTTCTCATTGTCAGTGTCAAAGTTGATATTTTTCTAGAAATTCTTACCGGAAGTTTCATAAAATGTGATTAAAAAAACCTATTAATAAACGCTACATCAATAGTATCCAACACAGTATTTGTAGTAGTTATTTACAAATTTTATGACAGATGAGAAGCAAATGTCACACTCTTAACCTATTTGTTTTAGTAACCTTTTGGTAGTACATTCCTAGAAAAAGATAAATTCTGGAACTACACTCATGAAATTTTGGAAATCAAAGGCCACGTGGTGTTTTTATGTTTACTGAACAGACTATAAGGGTTTTAAAATGAAGGACGTATTTCAAATCCAAGCGAACAAAGTGAGCCGAGGATTTGATAGACCGAGATGTTTTATCTATAAAATACGATTTGTCTTCAAGATTTTTACTTCCTTTTACAATAAAGGATGTATTGGATTCACCCCAAAAAATCTAAATTGATTTTTCAACAGATCTTCACGTTTTAGAGTTCCCTGAACCCAAAAAACATGTTTTTGTTCATTGGTGTGTCTGTGTGTCTGTCTGTGTGTGTGTCTGTGTGCCTGTGCCTGTGTCTCTCTCTGTGAACAGAATATCTCAAAAACGTAAAGAGGTATGGGGTTGAAACATCTCATATAAGTTTTATGTACTATCTATACGCAACAGCAAACTTTTGAAGAAAATCGCAAAATCGGAAGTATGGTGTTTACACTTGTGAGTTTTCAGTTTTTTCGATTTTTTCAAAAACGGCTCTAACGATTTTTTTCAAACTTTACATTTTTATTACAGTTTTAGGGTGTATTTATGTGAGATAGGCAATTTTTTAGTTGAATACTTCTAAAATGGGTTTATTTTGTTTATTTTTTCTTTTTTCTTTTTTTATTAACTCCTATTTTAAATAGAACACCCAGTATATTATTACATTTTTGAATTCAGCTTAAAATTTTAGAGAAAAATTGTCTCTTCAGCTAACGCGCTATTTTGTATGGTTTCTGTAGAATTTGTAATTTTTGAAAATTTTTGACAAATGCTTAAAAATTAAAAATCAAATTTTTGGCTAATTATTAGATCACTGTAAAAGGAAGTTGTGTGCGTATATCACACCAGATTTTTTAAATACTAATATCTTATCAGAAATGTTCTTTCACTAATATATTACTAGATATTTTAATAATAGCTATTTATGCAACAAGTGCTAAAAGTTTACGTTTATGCATGAGACATGAAAATTATGAAACGAAGCCGAAGGCTGAGTTTCATAACATGTCTCGTGCATAAATGACTTTTAGCACGTGTTGCATACAATATTTTATCTACGACCTTAATTTTACTGTTATTAATCCATAAATATCGATTTAACAAAGGTTTGCATCTACGACACTTCTAATTTATGTCATAATAAACAGTAGGCCATGCCGCGCGGGCGAATGTTTGCGAATGACAGTAGTCTAGGTCAGTTGCGAAATGTAATTATTAATACCCCACATCTGACTGTATTCATTACATAACGCTTTAATTATTTCAAAAATACTTTACCTGTAACGCAAGAAGCAACTAAAATGACTTTACAACTTCACTTCCAGTTCGAAAATGTAGTTTTATAACCTCACTTCACTTTTAGCACATGGGCTAAAGTAAACAGCTGATTTCTTTAACCACGGTAAACTATAAAACGTCACTTTTAGTGAAAAAAGCTAGCGCTAAAAAGCCTACTTTTAGTAGTGGCCGTAGATAATTATTATCTGAGAAGCGTCACAATATACAAATGCGAAGATTACTGTGGGTACTATGATAATATCAACAAATGTTGAGTGCGTACAATATTGATATCAATAAACTTTGAAAACATACGTTATACAGTGTCCGTCAAAAAGTCGGCATAATATGGGAAAAATGTTTATTTTTGATTTTCAAAAAAAAGCATTTTACGTCAATAATTTGTGCTAAAAACCTATTTAGTTCCTATGGTATATACCGACTTCTTCTTTTTTCAGACTTTAGATTTCCAATATTGGACGTAGTCATCCCCTTTTTCTTTCCATTTGTCTCTTTCCTTTGCTAGTCTTCTCCATTTTCTTCCTGCTGTCTTTCATCTTCCCATCTTCCCTACGCTCCTTTTTCTACTCTGGGCTGCCAGTGAAGCACTCTGTTTGTCCACCTGTCATCAGCTCGCACTATATGTCCTGTTCAGCTCCACTTCAGTTCTGCACTCTTCTCTGTTATGTCTTTAACCTTTGTTTTTTCCCTTATCCACTCATTCTTTTCCGGTCTCTTAGTGTTATCCCTACCATCCTCCGTTCCATTGCTCTTTGCGTTGTTGCCAATTTTTTCATGATCCTGTTGGTTAAGGTCATAGTCTCGATGCCATATGTCAGAACGGGTAAAAAACACTTGTCGAATATCTTACTTTTTAAGTACAGTGGAAAGGTTTTTGATTTTAAAACAAAGGATAGTTTGCTGAAGGCTGCCCAGCCCAAGGCTACTCTTCTGTTAAGTTCCGCCTCTTGGTTTTCCTTCCCCATCCTTATATTGTGTCCCAGATATACATATGAATCTACTTGATCTATTAGTTCGTCCTCTATTACTATATGAGTTTGTTGTTCAAAATTTGTCATTATTTTCGTCTTTTTCGATTCATATTGAGACCCACTTTTTTGGAGTTTTCTTGCAGTTGTTCCATCATAAGTTGTAATCATGATCCGTTTTTGCGAACATGACTATATCATCAGCATATCTTAAATGAGTGAGGTCCTTTCCATCTACATTTATGCCCATCCCAGACCAATCGAGCTTTTTGAATACATTTTCTAAGGTTAAAGTAAATAATTTTGGAGATAACGTGTCCCCTTGTCTGACCCCTCTTTCTATTTTAAAGGCTTCTGATGGTTCTTTGAGTTTTACTACACTGGTTGCCCGTTTATATACATTTTTTATTATGGTGGAATAACGGGTGTCAATGCGTGCGTCATCTAAGGCCTGTAAAATTTCTAACATGTCGACTGTATCAAATGCCTTTTCGTAATCGATAAAGGCTATCGCCAAAGGCAGGTTATATTCCTTGCTTTTTTCTACTAGTTTTAGCGTTTGCAGATGATCGATAATTCCGAAGCTTTTCCTAAACCCAGCCTGTTCTATAGGCTGATAAGCGTCTAATTTCCTCTAGAGCCTGTTCGCTATAATTTTGATAAACAGTTTATATATATGAGAGAGGAGACTTATTGGCCGATAATTTGCGATGTTGGCTTTCTCGCCTTTTTTATGTAGCAATATTATTATGGCTTCATTCCAATCTTCAGGTATCTCTTCTTCTGATAAGCATTTGTTAAATATAATTTTTAAGGTTTGTAATAGCTGTCGTCCTCCGTTTTTTATGTGTTCGTTGATTATGTAGTCTTTTCCTGGTGCCTTCCTATTTTTTGAATGTTTTAGTGCGTTTATTATTTCGTTGTTATTTCCGGCATTTCTTTCGACCCTACGTTTGTGATTTTTCCTCTTCTTCTCTGCCCATTTTCATTTATCTGTTGTGTGTTTTTTTATACAAGTTAGTATAAAATTCTTTAGCTACCTCTAAGATCTCTTGTTCGTTGGTAGTATCGGTTCCATCTTGTTTTCTTAATTTAATATATACAGTGTGGTCCATTTAGTGTGCAACAAATGGGAAATTTTTTTATTAGTTGTACAATCGAAATTTAAATATTGCCAAAAGTTAGTGCATGTTCGATAACCATATCAGATTTCCTTAGAATGGCTTCACGTCAAACAGCATACAGGGCAGGACACAAAATATGAAATTCGTTCAAGAATAAAGTTACCTTATTTCAAAAAATATGGCAAAATTTTATTGAGGAAAGTTGTTTAGAATCAAAAGCTATGCTCAAATACAAAGTCAGGGCCTCCTATTCGAATTTTTATAATTTTTAGAAAATGTATTACCCCCGTATTATACATATTTTTATTATTCTGATTTTATATGTATTTAAAGTAGCTACAACCACATCACTTTTAAATAACTTTTAGCAACTTGAAGAGTATTTGCAAAATTTACTTGGATTTATATTTTTTTAGGTAACCGTCCACTTCATGTTTATTTTAACGATATTTAACAGAACTTCTATTTCTAATTATAACACCATATACGAGGTCGATAATCAGCACTAGAGAGCTTATCGCTTGATAATCATCCCTAGGGCGTTTATCAGGTAATTAGTTCGGGATTGGTCGATTTTCAAAAAATGCATGGTTCTCATTGGATGATATCAGTCATGTGACAGTTGTGTGTAATAATCATTTAAATACGCGTTCTCTGTAATTGAATCAAGAAATTTAGTGACTGACGCTGCGGGAATTCCACACCTACTAAGAAATAATAGATGCATGATGCATGCATGCACAAACAAAACTGGGACAATACTTTGACACAAAGTTTGTTTTTTTTTTAAATTTTGTAGAAACATTTCTGCAGTTTCTTTTGTTTTTATGTTTTGAAAAAAATATGTGTGGCCTCCAAACTGGATTGGCCTACCGGCATTTTCCCGGTTGCCGGTGGGCCAGTCCGACACTGGAATAGTCTGTAGTATTTTTGAAAGAAGCACTTGCTTGCTTATCTGATTAGAATATGCTGACTGTCAGCCTTTATCAGCACAGAAGTGTTATCCGGTTAATACTTACTGCAAGAAGTGATTTTTCTCGCAAAGCCGATTAAATGAAACGTTGTACCTGCCTAGTTTAGGAAATTTCGTAGTATGGACTTAATTTGAGTCATTTGCCGTTATTATAACAACTACGAAATATACGAAAAATGAAAACTGGGATCCAAATTCATTGTCAGCGATTTTAATTAGAGCAGTTTCCTTAATAAAAGATCATTTTTGGATAAAAAAATGTGTCTATATCATTTAAAATTTAGGAAATGCAGGTTCTTCTATTTATAGCATATTTAAATTTTGATTTTTGGTTGAATTATAAACTCGCTAGATAAAAATAAAATGTTTAATTAATTATTTAATCGATCACAATTATTTTCACTATTGTTATCGGGTCCCGAGTGGTGTAGCTTGAACAAGCGTCCACGTTCGATCAGCAGAGTTAAGCAACGCTGTCTCTGGTCAGAACTTGGATGGGAGTTCCACGGCTGCATCTCTCGGCGCCTCGTGGTACGGCTATCACGGAAAAAAGTTGGTCCCGGCGGTCATACAACATCATGACAGTCGTTAGTGGGGTTGGAAGTCCTCATAACGGCACAGCGAGGCCTATAATTGGCCTAACGGCTGTTGGCTGAGTGCGAATTAAATAAATAAATAAATAAAACTCTAAATCGATTTGTATAGAAAGTTTTCAACAATCCAACCGGATCAAAACCCCAACATATTATGCTTACAGAGTGTTCAATTTTTGATTCGATTAAATAGAAATCTTCGTTATTATTAGAGCTAAAGGAAAATGATTTGCACATTATGAAGTCAACTTTTCGAGGGCAACAAAACACAAGCAGAGTACTCGTTTACTATCCGGGCTACAGTCGGAAAATGACAAATCCGACATTTCTATCCGACGTCACAGTTCATTTGTTTGTCAAAATATTAAAACAATGTAGGGATCCTTTCAAATATACAGTGTGTCTCGTAGAGTATCAGATATATGAAAATTAACATTAGGAAATTATAAAGTGATCAACTACTGCTGTGTACGCATTGAGGTATGGGATTGGTCAGAAATGAAAACAATTTAAAATGAATTTGACGTTTAGCCGTTTTTTTTTGTCAGAAGAGTTTTTTACGGAGGTTTTTTTGTACGGGAGTTTTTTGTACGGGAGTTTTTTGTTTCGTTTTTTTTTTCCGGGAGTTCTTTGTCGGGGGGTTTGTCCGGGGTTTCTTCGTCCTAGATTCAATAGTATAGCTTTTTTTTTAAATAAAACAATAATATTAAAGCAGAACTTAAATGTCAATTGTAAATGTCATTTTGTAGTTTACATTTCGTTTTCCTGGGGTTTACAGGAAAATTTACTTCTTTTTCGGGGGAATTTTTCCGGGACGTTTTTTTGTGGGGATTTTTCCGGCGGCTACTTTTCCATTCACGTCGTAACAACTAGCCCGGCAATTAAGAATTTCTTGGAATTTTGTTATTAGATATTCTATTAAATTATTGACTACAAAACATTAATAAAACAGAAATTTGCAATTACTGTATATAATTGTTGCTGCTTATCAAGAATCTGTACTTTTTACAGGACTTATAGAAGAACAAATTGTATTTTGGTGTCAAACGACTTACTATAATTTTACTTTTTTTATAGAAAACTTGCTAAATAAATGCTGCAAACACGTTGTAAATTTGCTGTCAACAATCAACACAATTGAACTGTTAATCAAATAGATATCTGCAGAATAGAAGCAGCTTCCTGTGTATTAGTCTGTTTAATACAAATCAAGAGTGTAATTTGAGGGTTAAAACAGAAAGTTACAGTTTCCAAGTCTTGGGAACAGAGAAAAATTAAACATTTATTAACTTTATAGGTTCTATAATAACATTACTGCTGGGATTACACGGGTACATATATTAAAGAAATTCCAGGAATCGCAAATCATTAACCTTGTGGGCTTCATCAGTCCGTTTTAGAAAAGTCATTAGACGGGATTAAAATTACATGGAGATTCTGCCTCAAGCTTAACAATATAGTTACGGCTCATGGGTCAAACAACACAATACAAATTATTTTTTCCGCCAATCGTACTAGAACTGACATTATTGACAAAATTTTGTTGAGCAAAGTCAAACATTCCATTACATCAGCCGTTGCTAGGTAATTTACAATAAAACTGTACAGGAATAATTCAAACATTCCACTACATCAGCCGTTGCTAGGTAATCTATACATATATAAAGGAAAGTCACAACCCTGACTAATCAACGCAGAGCCGTAACCACAGGTACTACGAAGTTGAGATTTGGGTGAAAGGTTCAATTTGTTACGTAAGGTAGTGCTAAGGAGGGATTTTTTGAAATTCTACCCCTAAGGGGGTGAAAAGAGGAAAAATGCGTTTTTACAAATTCCTCAATATCTCTTACACCCGATGAGATATCGACTTGGTGTTTACTTACAAAGATTTTTAATGCAAATGCCTAGAAACGTATTTCCGGATTTTGCCCTAATCTACCCCTAAAGGTGCAAATATGGATTCAGGGTGAATTAAAGAAGCCTTCGTACCTCCTATGTTTCTTGAGTTAAAACATTCTTTTTTGGCATATAAATGTATTTTTAATATATCTAGAAAGGGGTTTAAGGATTTTTTAAAGTTTACTCCTAAGGGGGTGAAAAGGGGAAAAATGCGTTTTTACAAATTCCTCAATATCTCTTACACCCGATGAGATATCGACTTGGTGTTTACTTACAAAGATTTTTAATGCAAATGCCTAGAAACGTATTTCCGGATTTTGCCCTAATCTACCCCTAAAGGTGCAAATATGGATTCGGGTTGAATTAAAGAAGCCTTCGTATCTCTTATCTCACCTTCAGAGGTTGATGTAAATTATTAATTTTAATAAACCGTTTATCAAAATGGTTAATGCAAATTACACTTGATTTTGCGGGTTTAAATTTATCTCGACTTATGCAACGGGTCCACATCCGTGCCAAGTCCGCGTTTTTTGGAAAAGAGAATACTGTTACGTAGTGTTCTTTATTATTAATGTAGTTTGATTTGCAACCGGGTACGCAACATCGATGTGGCATCTTAATAAATCATAAAAATATTTCCATTAGTGTTATTTTTGATTACAGTAATTAATTAGGTTGTAATACAAGTTAATATATGTCTTGTTTTTCATTAGAAAAGAATATTCAGCTAGTTTTTTTTTAGAATTTACTATACTAATCGTTGTTGTAAACTGACTAGTTGAGTCCAAAAGTTTTAGACATAATACAATTAAAAATTGGCATTTGTTATTGTTTATCTTTTTGTTTTTTCCTTTCATCTATAGGCGATTTTTTATTATTTAAAATTAGTGGCAAAGGCATCATTGAGTTTCACCAACAAATGGAATATAATTTAATATAAAAAGATTCTTCCAACTCGGTGAAACTCAATGCTGCCTTTTACATGCATTAAAACTTTTACCACTAATTTTAAATAAAAAATTGCCTATTGATGAAAGGAAAAAACAAAAAGACAAACAATAACAAATGCCTTTTTTTTAATTGTATTATGTCTAAAAAATTTTAACTTGTTCTGAAGAAGCTAAATATATTAGCGTAACGTTAAATGTTGTTTCTATTTCTGGTTAATATGTTAAAATTTGTTTGGACTCGACTAAACAACAACGACTAGTATAGTAAATTCTAAAAAAATTATCTGAAAATTCTCTTCTAATGAAAAACAAGACATATATTGAGTTGTGATTCAATCTAAATTATTTCCATTAGTATTTTATAATATATTATTCTTGTGATTATTATTACATTTATTTTAATATCATGTTTACATACAAAATTTTGAACGGAACAGAATGCTAAGCCAATATCTATTTCTAGGTATTTTAAAGAATCGTTACGTAATGTTTAAATCAGTTTATACTACAATAATAATAAT
This sequence comes from Agriotes lineatus, assembly GCA_940337035.1. Classification (NCBI taxonomy): domain Eukaryota; kingdom Metazoa; phylum Arthropoda; class Insecta; order Coleoptera; family Elateridae; genus Agriotes; species Agriotes lineatus. Next base: position 9,810 of record CALNHX010009597.1, on the reverse strand, counting down.
AATATATGTGTATAAAATAGATATCTGTCATTAATACATACCTTGAAGCTTGAAATGACACTTAGATTTTATGAAGTACTGCAAATATACGAAGAGAACAAAACGTTTTTACTCTGCACTTAACTGGTTAGTTCCTTGCACTGAAGAAAATTTTAAGCAGTTATCCATTTTATATTGAAAAATGGGTCATAATAAATATGTTTTTTCTATAGCACATGTTAAAGTGTGCTTTTATCAACTCAAAACAAAAGGTCAAGTTTTACTTTAACAGCAAGGGTAGATAAAGTAGCACTTTAACATCAAGGATAGATAAAGTAATTTAATTTCTAACTTTTGTTTAAATTAAATATGACAGCTTCGTATTATCGTAGCAACCCAATCTAGCTACTGATATTTTGAAATGTAATTGACTGTCATTATTTTCTTTTGAAATTGTTAAAGTTCTTGCTATAGAAAAAAATATTGTATTATACACGACGATAAAGTTATTTCTATCCACTCTTGAATCATTAACGTCTCGACTTCGTCTCGACGTTAAACGATTCACTCGTGGATAAAATTTAACTTTATCGTCTTGTATAATAAATTACTATTTTCATACTGCTTAAGTACCTTTACTATGACTAATCATGCACTTAATATTACTGCAACAATTTCAATTATATTATAATAGTAGTGTGGTATTTACCATTCTATTCTCCGATAATAATCGTTTTCCATTAACTAAATCTCTACAGTTAATGGTAAAGCTAATTAGGGTATTGGAGAATTAAATTATTTTGAAGATTTAACTAAGAAATTCTAACTACAATTTCTATAAATTGCATGTTAATGTATAGTATCAGAATTTCCCTACTTTTATTTTGACTAAATGAATTACAAATATACTTATAAATAATCATGACCTGCTTCTAATTTTCGATCGTAATGGTGTATGATAGTTATAGAAATGATTTACAATCACTAAAATTCATATTTACAATATTTGAAGCAGGTTTATTACATTTATTGTGTGAAAATACGCTGTTTCCAATGGGCGCGCAATGGTGTCGTATGACCACTATTTTGCAGGCGGTCGGCAATGAGACGGCCTGTTACACTATAGGAGGCCTTGACAGGTTGGAACATCGGAGAGAAAAGCTGACATAAAGCACGCCAAACGGAATGAGCTCAACAAATCAAAATGTGGAATAGCAGTTGCAATCTTCTGGGTCTAATAACATAGTAAAACTGCAACAATTGGAACTGATTAAATTTGACGGAAGTCCAAAACTATGGATACTATATTGAGAGCAGTTCAAATCGTGTGTGCATGAAAACGGGCTGCTGAATAATGGAGGTAAATTCAATTATCACATACATGCAACAAGTGGGTTCTTAATTATGAAATAATCATTTCTGTTTACTCGAGATACATTGTTTGGCAATCACGCGAGTCCGAAGGACAAGTGCTTAAATCATTATTTTTAACGTTTGTTTGTTACCCCTTGAAATAAAGCATCATAAGACACTTCAATTGTTTTTTATGTTCAAACGCGCATATTTTAAAAACAGTTGAATTTACATGTATCAAGTAACACAGCAACAGAAAGCTCATTAAAATGGCTTTTCAAAAATACAAAAATTCCATTAAAAAAATTAAATTATTAAATTTATAAATGTTGAGCACCCTATATATCTCACAGCCACCATTCTACACTCGAAAGGTAGTTCACGAAAAACATACATTTTCGGTAACGTTTTTCTTCATTCAGTTTTTTTCTGTTGCTTACAGCAGCCGCCTGTAGTTCAGCATTTTTTGCATAAAGACTTTAATATCTCTAATAAATTAACATTAGACTCATACAACTTGATATCAAAATGAATGGAAAATGTTTAAGCTACCGAAATATAGGGCATTCTATAAAAAAAAAGGAAAAATTGATTCGCCACACCTTTTTGAGCCACTCTGTATAATCGAAACTATTTTAGTAATGTGCAACGCCTTCGTACTTACAACTTTTATATACGCAATCTGTATGCAACTCTCATAGTTTTAGAAGTATCTTTCACTCCCGCATCGTTCCCGGACCCTGGATATAGGTTAAATAATATAGGTGATAGTCAACTGTTTTTCTGGTCTTACTCCTTGATTTATTTCTATCGGCTGGCTGCGATCGTCAAAATTATTTTCTATTATAATAGCGGTGTGCCTATATAAGCTTTTAGCAACTTTTATACGGTGTCTCGGGAATCCCTTTTCTTCTAATACCGTTCACAACTTACTGCGTATTACTCCGTCAAACACCTTCGTATAGTCTATACAGTCTATACCGGGTGGTTAGTCATACCTCTGAACATAGGAGATTTACATGGCTTATCGCGGTTATGCATATTCCTGCTCACCATTTTTATGGAAAAAATGGTAGTGGTACTAAATTAAAGAGAATAATTTTCCGCGTCGTTTAGTATTAAAAACTTATTGGATAATGTTAATTGTGCATAAAAATTATAATTTTAAAATTTAGATATTCCCCTCACTTATATTTGGGAATATCTAAATTTTAAAATTAATATTTTTATGTACAATTAACATTATCCAATAAGTTTTTAATACTACCATTTCTTTCCATAAAAATGCTGAGGAGGAATATGCATAACTGTGATAAGCCATGTAAATCGCATATGTTCAGAGGTATGACCAGCCACCCGGTATGTGTTTTCCAATACCTACGTGTAAAGCTGTATTTTATCTATGTAAATCTCCATATTAAAGTAACATTTTATGATGAGGATGGATGTGGATGGAAGTGTTGCTTTATTCACTAGTGAATAAAATAATCCTTAGCAACTAACAAAATAAATACGTGCTACCATGGTAACTAGTACAAAAACAGGTAACATGATATTTAGTTTAAATTATTTACTCAATTTCAAATTTATTTATATAACTAAATGTAGGTATTGGAAAAAAAATGGTATGCCACACGTGAATAAAGAGATTTTATCCATACGGAGAAATGATCTCACTCGGCTGACCTAAAATTTCCCCTTATGGATAAAATGCCTCTTTATTCACTTGCGTCATACATAACTATTCTATAAGTTCATTTCTCGTCGCTTTTCGATTGTTAAACATAGTGTCTTTACATGATCATCCACTGCAGAATCTGTTTTGTTCTTCTTCGAGCAGAGTTTCGGCTATATATTTTTTGTATTCGGTTAATAACTATCTTGACATAGACATACAAAAGGGGAAATATATATAGAGAGAAAAACACGAGCGACAATAATCTGATACGCTTACAACTAAAAGTATAAAAAACGTCTCGATTAAGTAAGGGCCATTATTTTTTAACAGTATTAAAAAGACGGCGCAATTTAAGCACTTATTAACTATTTATACAACTTAAACTGTGGCTGTTTATATCATGATGAGCATTAATTTTAATTTCATCGAGATAAAAACAATGCCATGCATATTTGAAAGTAAATAAATGAATTACTAAACAGCCTTCCTTGGAAGAATGTGTAGGGGTGGAAGGAACAGTCGACACCCGCCGACCAGGATTGCAGACACAGAACAATACCTATTTGCAGAGCAACTGCCCGATGTAACGTCAGTGTATTTCAGGCCGATAAGCACGACCTCCACATTCTTTAACTGGCTGTTCTCCTACTCCCTGAATTCGCCAAAGTAACACATCAACTTCAGCAGCAGCGCAGCGCCCGCCATTGCACTGACGACGACCCGCTGGGTTACATTATCTATGACCAGATCGCTTCCACGCCTAGAGTCTAAAAATTAATCTGGGAATTGGGAAGATAAATACATCTATCACTGCCTTAAGAAGTTAATAAATATGAAAGAGTATATTATAGCATGAGGGACTAAAGTGCACCATTTAATCCCGCGAGTGGAGTTTCTTGCCTCGAGGGCGAAGCCCGAGGGCAACAACCACTCAAGGGATTTAGGCACTTTAGTCCCGAGGTATATACGCTATTTTTTGCACTTTTGGGAATATTATCATCAAACATTTCCAAAATTTGGAATCTGTCAATTTGGAAACTGACAATTACAATTTATTAAAAACTGAATTCCAGCAGGTCCTGGATAGCCTGAATCAGTTGGCAGTACTGAAGTGTATTGTCAGTATACCTATGTCAAATTCGAGATTTGCAGGTTAAGTTTTGTGTCAGTGTGTGTCAAATGGCAAACAAAACCTAACCTACTAACCTCGTGTGTACATAACTTTACCATAGTTACGGTATCATTTTTACTTTAGTCCCTAGGGATTAAATGAGCTACTTTAGTCCCTGTTTACGGGAACTAAAGTATCAACTTTAGTCCCGGAAGTGCAAAAAGTATCTAATGGATTAAGTATTTAATATACAACGTTTGTACTTACTTGTAACTCTATATTAATAGTTATTTAACAAACAAGTAGGTTAATGAGAGCGATTAATAATCGAGACATTTTAACGCGCTCGCGTGTTAATTGTAGCGATTATTAATCGCAGATTAACATACGAGTTAGTTACAATATTTTTCCGTTGATCGTATATTATTAATTTGAAGAAAATCTAATTTTAGGATAAAATAAGTCATGTTACGGTATACGTAACGTTATCTGCTTTCGACATTACTCGATAATTTTTAAGAACTTGCTCCTAAAGTCGTTCGTTCATTCAAACTATTCTCTCGTAATGTAAAAAGCTTGATAACGTTACTTGGATCGTAAATTACTAATATAAAATCTGTCAACAGCTGTCAACTGTCACGCAGTGCGCAGCTGAGTGCGCGCGCTGACCAAATTAGACCGTCCATGAATGTTTGTGCCGTGTAGTGTATTTAAACATGTTTAAGCGAAATTGAACTGTTCTGTGATATGTCAGAAGTGAAACGGGCAAAGCTGATTTCGTTCGGAGTGCAGCGAGTGAACGACAAGAACTCCAAGAAAGTCGAGAAAACGGTGCGTATTTCGGTAATTCTGCCTGAATCAACCGAAGATAAGTGCCCAGAGTTCAACTATAAGGACGAGCTCGTCGCTGCGAAGCGGAAAAACGTCATCCCAAAGCCTCCACCTCCACCTCTAAAGCAACCGAACGGGCTGGATCCCTTCAATGGCGACGATGAAGATGTCAAGAGAATTGTAGCCGAGATGGAAGCGAAATACGGTATGGAGGTGACGAAGAAGCGAAAATGGGGGGAGGACGACTACGCTGACATTGGAATGGGTTATGACGAGTCGGACTCGTTCATAGATAACACAGATGGATATGACGAAATTATCCCAAAAAACGTCACGACACTTCATGGCGGTTTCTATATTAATTGTGGTGCTTTAGAGTTTAAGATTGATGAAGACATTAGCTCCGAAGATTCGAGCTCGTCCGAAGAGGACACGCCCGAGAAGTCCGACAGTCGTAAAAGGGTATTGGAGTCGTCCGCGGATTCGGAAGAAGAGACACAGACTGAAAATGCTGGAAATCTGGAGAATCCAGAGAAGAAACTAGTTGCTAATACCAATGGGATGCAAAAGGCTATAAAAAAGAGGTTGTTTAGTCACGATAAGATTAAGCAGCAAATGAGGAAAAAGAGGGCGGACGACACCAAGAAGACTGTGAGAGAGCTGCTGAAGGAGAGGCAGCTAGATTTGAATATGACTCCTACTGTAGATGCCGAACCGTCAGAGAAAGCTGAACTTGCTTCATCGCCAAAGGAAAACAAAAAGCCAGCACCCTTGGCCTCAGTGGACGATGTTATAGAATCCGTAATTAATACTGCCGTGAAAAAGAAAGACGAACCGACAGAGGAATCGCGCAAAGACAGTTCTAGTTCGAAGGATACCATGCAAAATAAATCAGTTGCTAACTCGTCAGAAGCAGACTCGAATGATGGCATCACGATAAAACCAGTGGAAATCGTACAATTACCAGAAAATCTTCCCATTGATGTCATAGGCATTATTGTTCAAAAACAATAAATTATTAACTTACACGCCAAGACAAGTTTAACGAGGGGTCACAGGCACACATTTCTATCACAAAAATTCAACCGGAAATTAATATAAGTAGTTAAGAAAATATTAACCCACACTTCAACCCAAATTTAATAAAAGGTCACATCCTTGTACACATATCATATATACCTAACCGAAAATTACTAAAACAGAAAATTCGTGAACAGTTTTCAAAGAAATGTCTCTATTGCAATTACCTTTTTATTCATAGAACCAATGGACAACGTTCAGAACTTCAACGTTTTCACAAAGTTTCCAAAACAGCTATTTCCACAAATATAATTATACTCCTAATTGTCGAACATCAATAACTACAATAACACTTACCCATCAAATTAAAAATATGGACCTACTTTACACATCTTACCACGCCCTTAGAAGTTTTAAAATATGCACACGTATAATAACGTAGTAATAAAACAATAATATTTGAAAAACTAACTTTACTTCGCGAAAGCAGATTCGAAACTGACTACGTAAAAATTACAACCGTTCTACGCCGATACATGAAATAACTAGTAATTTGCATAACTTCCATTGTATGACACACAACTGCATAACTGATTATAAGAAGAACGGTGATGTAGCTGTGCTAGAACATTACACAATGAATATACATAATACCCTAGATACAACATTAACTAAACGATAATATTGACTAACCTTTCCGGCCATCCATTCATACATTTTACCCTGTCGTAAAAATCCCTGAAAATTAAACGATTCTGGAGTATTAAGATACATAATGACGTTGCCAAGGAGTCTATATATACAGGGTGCTTTAAAAGTTGTTGACATAACTTTAGGGGTTGATTGATTATGCAATTTGGTGTGAAAATAATAATATACACATTTCCAATGCTCAATAGTTACTGAGACGATGAAGAAAAACCATTTATTTAGAATACATGTAGTTAACATTGAAAAGTAATATAAACAATTTAAAATCACAACAACTGTTCAAAGTGAATGTCCTCAAGCTACGCAGACTTCACACTGAAAAACAAGCGAATTTTGCGTATCATGCAATTGTCGAGCCTTTGTCAAATTTCTTCCACAGCTTCTTGAATTCTTTTTATTAGATGCTGCAAGGGCGTAGCCAGGGGAGGCAGGGGTGGGCATTTGCCCACTCCTAAAAAAAATAAAGAGCAATAGGTACGCGTTGATCTATAATCACTTTTACAATTCATATTCTACAACAGGGCTGTCCAACTTCAAGTGGCCCAAGAGCCACTGTAAAAAAATTGAAGGTCATGAGGGCCGCATTATAAAATGTGTCTTAGCGACTTTGAGAGTGATTTTTAATAAATATAAAATGTGTATATTTCGATACTAATTTTAATTTATTCAAGAAGCTTAGGTTACATTACAAAAAGCATGGAAACATAAAAAGGTATGCAGGGTGTTACCTGAGGTAACCGACAAACTTACACTGTTCTAGAGGTAATTCTAAAAAAAAATCAAATACACTTTAGGTTAATTCCTTTCCGTTCTTGGGTATCCACAAAAGAAAAAAATGTGCATCAATTCATGTAAATTTATGTACCTATAGAGATAAGTAAGCTAGATAAAATGAAATTTGTTGATAAGTAAGAACTGTCAAAGTAATCATTAATTAACAACAGGTAACAACTAAAAGAACTAAACACTACTAAAAAACAATCAAAAACAGGTGTCTTATCGCTACAGGACCGTTCGCGTTGGTGGCAACTGCCAAAAAGTACAAGACAAACCTTTCACCGGAGGTGGGAGGGACTGTTTCCTAACACAACGTTGTTGTACAGTCGTGTTCATTAAAGTGTTGTACAACATTTGTGCTTTGTCAATATGATTTAATTTGACGAAGTTCGAAAAAGTGTTTTACATACAAATATTTTTAGATTTAGATCTATCTAGTCAATAATGCAGTGTGAGCTTTTGAGTAAAAATATAATCACGAATAAACTTACAACTATCTCTGAACAACACATTTTTGAACACGACTGTACCTTTGTTCTATGTACCTATGTTATATTGTTTCCAATGATTTATAATTTATATTCCAGATTCATGTTTTCTGAAATTATAGTATCTATCGATCTGCGGGCCGCAAAAAGTACCTGGCGGGCCACATGCGGCCCGCGGGCCACGTGTTGGACAGCCCTGTTCTACAAAATATTCGAAAACTGAACTATAATAGGTTATACTTCTAATTTTAATTAAAAATAAATGAGAAAAAATAACTCCATTACATACTATACCATCGAGCTGTACAGGTTGCAACAGCAAGGTTATTTCATTCTGGGAGAAGTAAAGTGTATCATACCATTATTACGTGTTATGTAGGTTAGTACCGCTGTTACATGGTGTCAGAAGTGCTCTGAAATACGAATAAACCTACACATCAAGGGTAGGAAGAGTAAACATAGAAAAAGAAGCATTAAAACCATTAGTAAGTAACCTAACCTAATAATGGATGACTCAGCACGGGGAATAAAACCGTCAAAATACCTAAATATAACAAATGATACAATATGGCACTAAACTGGAAATATTAGCTACAACAATTTGAATGGTATTCAATTGCTACACAGTTAAACACAAAAACGGCAGAAGTGCAAGCAGCAACGTCTATGTCGGTAATCGGCCCAGAAGCAATCACAATCTTTAATAGCTTCAATTTAACCGCTGATGATCAAAAGAAATTGACTGTTATTAAAGCAAACTTTGAAAGCCATTTTACCCCTAAAATAAACGTTTCATTTGAAAGGTATAACTTCTTTAAAACCACACAAAAAGAAGGCGAGTCATTTGACGAATTTCTCATGGTAATCTATACCCAAGCCAAAACCTGTGACTTCGGGACACTGCATGATAGCCTAATAAAGGACAAAATAGTCTTTGGCATAAAATCTGACCCGGTCAGAGAAAAACTGCTATCAGAAGAAAATTTAACACTCCAAAAAGAAATCACAATATGCAAAGCGAGTGAACAGAAAACAAAGCAGCTGTAATAAATGAAAGCAGGAGAAGCAATTCAAGTAAATTTGGTGGAACACAAACAGAAAACCAGAAAAAAAATGAAGAATTCGATTGCAGAAGGTGTGGTCAATCACATGGAAAAAAATATTGTCATGCCTACCAGAAGACATGCAAAGAAATGCGGAGGACAATGACATTTTGAAACCTGCTGCAGAATGAAGGTCAAGCGAAGCAAGAACGTGAACGTAGTCGAGGAGGAGGAAGAACTGTATGTCAACCAGGTGAATGCGACAACCGACAACAAGCGGAGCGAAACTATTACAACCAAAGGCAAGATATTGTTACGGTCTTGAACTGACTTTACGACATCGCACCGGCTCATACATAAACGAAACGGCCGGCGCGTGCCGTAATGGACGAAATCGGGACGAAAGTTCTCCTAGGCCGCTGCCCAGCCGCAACAAGATAGGCCGGCTAGACTTTCAGTGGAGTTGGGCGGGTTCTTAACGAGATTATCTAAGGGTAACGGCCAGAGGGTCGGTAAATAACGGTAAAATAAAGAGGGCGCCACCAAGCCTGTCTTAACCCGAATAACCGGGCCTGGGCGGTTAGACGGGGGCGAAGTATTCAAGACACTCCGTCGATAGGGGTACTCGTGAATTATAAACTCACACAACGATTTCGTGATGGCAAAAATACTTAGATCATGAAGTGGGGCTCTTTCAGCCACGGCAATGTCACCACCAAGCTTACCTGCACGCTCTGATCTCACTGGCCCCACCGTACATTTATCTTCTCAATGATGGGCGCACGCTGAAACAGAACATGCACAAATCGACCAAGAATA
>CALNHX010009596.1:0-48316 GCA_940337035.1 Agriotes lineatus | reverse complement strand
GTCCGGTTTGGCTTCTAGTTATGCGGCAACAAGGACTTTGAAAATGACGAATGTGATTTCGTCGAAACGTCGTCCAACCCCAAACGCCATTCAAGATGTTCTTCAACCAGTTGAAGAAATCTTCAATTTATTAAGCGGTATGACACCCTGAAATGTTTACCTTTAATACATATCAGCCGCGAAAACCTTCGTAATATTATTATACGTCTCTACGGGGAGAATATATTCCATCAAACCAGAAGTTTTGAAAAACTGCGGTCCAAGAAATGTAAAAATCTATGCAATTTGACATTCCTGCAACGCTGCAGAGATCAGAACATCATCCCGACCTGTGCTAGATTGTCATTCCATCGAAAAACGTATCGGACCACGAACATTCTGAACAAGGCAAGTGCTGCTCTTCTTCGAGATTCCATCAAAGAGACGAGACACATTTGGCCAAAATAAATAAAGAACTTCTTGATTTGGCATCTTCACCTCAGCGGGATCATCCACCCTATGATCTGGAACATCATCGACCAATTAGCAGACTTTCGAGCGGAAACTGACAGAAACCTCTACACGATAAAGCAAAGGAAGAAATTCGACCATCTTTATTCAACGCAAAAAGGGTATCGTACTACTAATCTGGATATGTCTAAAGTTGTCCTGTAATATTTCTGATATTACTTTGGATGAATCTGCGATATCTGCACTTGCTAAAGGTTTCAACTACGCCATAGCTCCAAAACGTATTCCAGTGGAATCTATCATCTGCGGAGTAGAAACTGCGATTTCGAGACTGGATAAGAATACCGCCGATCTCATCCGACAAGATACCTCTCGCATCTTACGATTGGCTAAACCACCCAAATCGAATCTATCCCGTGATGAATCTTTGGCACTCAAGAATCTTCGTCAGAACAACAACATCATTATTCTTCCTGCAGACAAAGGAAATGTCACCGTTATCATGAACAACGATGACTACCACTCTAAAATGATTTCTTTACTGCAGGACAGTGCTTACAAATGTATCTCCACAGATCCAACAACGTATTTGGAGAAGACCACCAAGTCGAAGATAAAGGAGAGTAACATAGAAACTGAAGTGCAAAATCAACTTATACCTAGAGAAAAGTCGTCTAAATGTCCCAAGATATACGGTCTCCCAAAAATTCATAAGGATGGAACACCGCTTAGGCCTATCGTTAGTTCCATAGGATCACCTGTCCAACGACTTGCAGCGTTCGTAGCTAAACATCTGCAGCCGCATGTGGCAGATGCGGCTTCATACGTTATGAATTCTACCCACTTCATCGAGATGCTGCAAAAGGAGAAAATTACACCGACCGATATCCTCGTGAGCTTTGACGTCGTCTCTCTGTTTACTAAAGTGCCAGTTGCCGAAGCTCTAAAAGTCATTAAACAGAAGTATGATCCACCTCAACACATCATCAAACTTGCCGATCATTGTCTCCAGAATACATATTTCATCTATAATGGTCAACGCTACAAGCAAGTAGAAGGAGCGCCGATGGGTTCACCTTTGTCTCCCGTCATTGCGAATCTCTTCATGGAGGACTTCGAATCGAAAGCACTGGACAGCACCATTTACAAACCGAAACTTTGGCTTCGGTATGTCGATGATGTCTTTGCCATATGGGGTCATGGTAAGAATCGACTTGCTGATTTTCTTACCCATCTCAATAGCATCCATAATAAGATCCAGTTTACGATGGAATTGGAGAAGAACAACCACCTTCCATTCCTAGACGTTCTCATCACCAAGAAGAATGGAAAATTGGGGCACACGGTTTATAGGAAGACCACGCACACCAATCGCTACCTAAATGCTAATTCACACCACCACCCTGCTCAACTACAATCAGTCCTGACAACACTGGTTTGTAGATCAAGAAGGATAGCCGACAAGGAGAATACAAGACAAGAATTAGCAACCCTTGCTCGAGTATTCGAACAAAATGGTTATGCAGAGCAGCGATTAGGAAAGCGTTCCGACCACCGAAGACCAAAACGCAAGACGCAGAAGAGGAGAGACCTTGTGGCACGGCGTACCTGCCTTACATCCGAGGCACGACAGAGAAAATCGGAAGAATCCTTAGAAAATGTAACATCAGGACAACTTTACCACGGATAGAAAAATCCAGTCCATACTGAGGAATCCTAAAGAGTACATCCCTTTGGAAAACCAAGGAGTCTACGAGATACCGTGTCGGGATTGCGATAGCAGCTACATAGGCCACACCAACCGGAGAATAAAGGCACGCAAGGAGGAACATCAGAATTATGTTAAGAAGATGGAACACACTTCATCGCTAGTGCATCATATATGGGATACTTCGCACAAGATTGATTTCGACAACACCAAGAGCATTGCCAGCGTCGAACACAAAGACGCATGCATCATACGAGAAGCCATCGAAATCGTGAAACGTCCGAATTGTATGAACACCCGCGACGACACAAGCCGATTACCTGCATCGTGGTTACCAACGTTACTACAAGCAACGGCCGCCATTCTCTGCGAACACCAGCCATCCGTCCTAGCAGTACAGCTCCCTCGATGCTAGTTGCCACAGTAATTGATAAACAACCTATTCAGTCAGCTGTGCATCAAGTTGACAGTCCGTCGTGTTGCCGCATAACTAGAAGCCAAACCCGGACTACAAGGACTTGAAAATGACGAATGTGATTTCGTCGAAACGTCGTCCAACCCCAAACGCCATTCAAGATGTTCTTCAACCAGTTGAAGAAATCTTCATATTTATTAAGCGGTATGACACCCTGAAATGTTTACCTTTAATACATATCAGCCGCGAAAACCTTCGTAATATTAATATATATATATATATATATATGCAAAACGTCAAACTCGCCTCCGAAAGCATACGTCGAAACGAAGAACTGGCCTCATTTTTGGAGGCCAGTACGAAAAATCGGAGGCGACTAGGTATCCCCATGTATAAGTGTTCCATTCAACAGATGGTGCAACAAGCATCGATTTAGCAGATTTTTTGGTGGAGGTGAGTTTGACAGTACACATATTCAGTTATACACTTCAGTTGGTAGAGGTTATTCTAGATGGCGCGACCATGTAATACACATATACACCTAACAAGGTGCGCCAGTAGTACTCGCCTCTATCTATGAAACATACTGTTACGCCTCAGAGACTTGGCAAACGCGCACGGGGGCTTATCGCTAGTAATGGATTTAAGTAAATTCAATACAACCGCATGTCACTGAACATTTAATACAGGGTCCGTCAACGATGCGGGGTGGGAAATATCTCTAAAACTAGATTTACATTAATATAGCTTATATAATAGTTGAAGGTACGAAAGTGTTGCATATTACTAAAATATTTCTGATTATACAGGATTGCTCTAAAAGTGTGGCGAACCAAAGTTATTGCTCTATATTTAGGAAGGTTAAAAGCTTTGCATTGAAATACCAATAGTTTTAATATAAATTTGTATGGGTCTAACATCACTGTTTTGGAGATGTTACCGATTTATGCACAAAATGCTAAACTTCAGGCAGCTGTTGTAGATACTGAAATAAAAATAAAACATTATACGTTTTTTGTGAATTACCTTTTGAGTGTAAAATGGTGATTCTCGGCATTCATACTATACAAGGTGTCTGCAAATTTCATGATTTCAAAGGTTTTTAAAGGAAACGCACTACACATTTTAGTATTTTTGAAATGCCCCTTTAAAGAGATTTATTTTGATATCTTACTGGGTAACTCTGAATTCAACTGTTTTCCAACTATCCGAGTGTGAGTATAAGAAAACAAATGTAAGGCCCCTAAAATGCTTTATTTAAAGGAATCCCAAACTAGGTTTAGAAAATAAAAATCTAGCCATTGCTGACACAAAAACCGAGAAATGCTGGAATAAATTAAATCTCAGAACAGTTGAATTTAGGGGTGTTAAATAAGCTATTAGGCGAAAGTTTATTGAAAGAGTTTTTAAGAAATACAGAGATACATAGCGTGCTTCATTTACTAAGGCAAAATAATTGAATTTGCAAATTACGAGCACTTTGTATAGTTTTAATACCCATCGAAGAAGTGGAGAAATAGTTGACAATTTAGCGGTATTGGGTATACAGTGACCGCCAAAAATCGGCATCACATAAGTAAAAAAAAATATATTATAGATTTTTTAAAAAACTTTACACGTCAATAATTTGTGCTTGTCTAAAAACCTATTTAGCCCCTATCATAGATACCGAGTGACGTTTACTTATTTAGAAAATTCCGTTTTTCGAAATTGTCAAAATCTAAAAAGTGCTATTTTTCGGAAATTAAGTAAGATTGCAATGAAATTGTTTTAGAGTGTGTTAGTTTTGATTAACTGAACAATCTCAAGTCCAGAAAACACATATTTTTCTTTAACTTTAGCTTTAGCTTTTTGCTTTTTTTTAAATATTTTTCAATTTCGCATACCATGACTTAATATTGTAACTCAAATTTTTTATGTAACGACTTTCATGATTTATAATTGTAAAAAATAATATAAAATGTTAATTGCTCGTTTAGATTTTGTATTATCTACCGAAAAATGATATGTTCGCATAATTTTTACGTTTTTGATGCAATGTGCTTTTTAGGAGAAATATTTTTGAATTATTATTAATATCTATTTAAATGGCTTCTAAAAACTCTAACCCTGTTAGCGAATTACTGTTACAGAAATCCTGTAAACGATCTTTTACAGTTGTCTGAATGAGAAGACTTTTTAGAACATGTAAACTGTATAAAGAAAAATCTTCTCATTTAGACAACTGTAAAAGAATATTTACAGGATTCATTAAAAGGGTTAGATTAGAGTTTTTATCGTAGAAGCCATTTAAATAGATATTAATTATCATTTTAAAATACTTCTCTTACAAAGCACCTTGCATCAAAAACTTCAAAATTATGCGAACATATCACTTTTCGGTAAATAATAAAAAATCTAAAGAAGTAATTAACATTTTATATTATTTTTTACAATTATAAATCGTTAGTCTTCACATAAAAAAATGTTAATTTTAAAATTAAGTTTTGGTATGTCTTCTTCTTCCTCTTAATATAGGCTGAGAGCCTATTACTTTCACACACTTGAGTGCGGTTTTATAAGCCACCTTAATCCGCGGCCGGGGTAGGTGGCTAGCCTAACCCCTTGAATTAAGGAAGAATGCCCTCGCAGGGGTCACGATCATCAAAGGTGTTCGTATGATGGCCCGAGAGCGTACGATGTTATCAATGCTCGGGTGTGGGGCTTGAACCCACTTCACTGCTGGCGCCACGCAAGCACCAGCCGGCCACACGCTGTTGGTATGTGAAATTTTGAAAAATATTTAAAAAATTGAAAAATTAAAGTTTAGCAAAAGTTAAAGAAAAATGTGTGTTTTCTGGACTTGACATTGTTCAGTTAGCTAAAACTAACACTCTAACGAAATCTCATTGAAATCTTACTTAAATTCCGAAAAATAGCACTTTTTAGATTTTGACAATTTCGAAATACGCCATTTTCTAAATAAGTTAAAATCACTCGGTATGTATGATAGGGGCTAAAGAGGTTTTTGGACAAGCACAAATTATTGTCGTAAAAAGTTCTTTTCAAAAATAAATAATAAAAAACTCCCATATGATGCCGACTTTTTGGCGGCCACTGTATAATTTTGATGTGTTCGTTTGTTTTTTTTTCAAAATCTGATTTCATTTGATAATACTCGTAGAATCAATTTATTCAGAATTTTTCGTTTTTTCGTGTTCATTATTTCTTGTATCTACATTACGTGATTTGTATTGTCTAAATCTGGTTCTTTGTTCTGTTCGAAGAGATTTAAATTTATTAATCTAAAGGTGGTTTTTGTTATCCCTTGAATTAAAGCACCTTAATTTTTAGTTTTTACTTGCCTCGTCTAAAAAACGAAGAACGTACTGTAATCGATAAAAAATTACCTTCTGAAATTTCTTCAGATCTTCACATCCAGGGTCCCTAGATATCAAAGAACAGTTTTTTTCAATTCCGTCTGTCTTTTGCCGGTATAACTCTAAAACTATTTTTTGGAGGAAAACGATACTTTGCATGCATATTCTATGTCTACCTGGCATAAAGTTAAAAAAAAATCGGAGAAATATATACAGGGTGAGCAAATAAGAAAAATTTAATTCTTTCTATTTTTGCTTTAACTCAAGACCTATTACTTAAATGAAAGTAATAATTTGCACAAGTTTCAGGTTTTTACACTTGAAGAAAAAAGGCATATTTGGACACAACATATAGGTACAGAGTGGGCACTAAACAAATGGTTGCTTATTTTGCTTTAACTTAGAAGCAGATAAAATCAGTAATTTGCACATAGCTCAGGCTTTACACTTGACGAAGATGGAACCCAAGAGATACAAGATAAATGTTGTAAGAGTCAAAAAGGGGCAACAAATAGTATGTTCTGTTTAATACAGCCATGCATTGCACAGATCCGAGAGATCCTTCACGGATCAGTGGAAGAAACGTGTGGAACTGAAATCGCATTTGCAGGCGATGCAGTTCGAATCCCATCACCGTTGTTGATGCAATTCGCATTAGCAAATGTTTCGTTTGATTGTTTCAGTATTATTAGAAACGTGAAGAAACTTTTACCCCATAATATTTTGATAACGTTCTCTTTCATTGAACTGTTTCCTGTTACTTAGTACAACAGCCTCCTAAAGTTCAGCATTTTTTTTTGCATAAAATCGTTAATATCTCCAGAACCGTTGGCGGTAGATCCATACAATTTTATATTAAAATTATTAGCATTTCAATGGAAAACTCCTTGTAAGCTACCTAAATATCGACGCTTCTATTTAAAAAAAGTAAGTTTAGGTCGCCACTCTTTTTGACCTACTGTGTGGTGTGCACCGCCTTCGTACCTCGTAGAATATAGCTATGTTAGGTACCCACAAGAATTTATTAACACACGCAGAATGCCATCCGCGCGATGTTTAGATACGTTATCACGTTCGCCGTGCCGAAATCCGAAAACAAAACGACGCGCTACTTTTATTCCCTCGGCAAAAGGTGCAACAGAGCGGCAACGTTGCTGGAGGTGAGTATGTCGATTGTGTAACACGGCGATATACAATGGGAGGCCACATTGTAGCAGTGTAGTCGGAGCTGTGCTGCTATTTTGTGTGCACCATTTTTTTGTATATCTCAAATATCAAAATTCCTTACCCCTCTCTTGATGCTTCTGTTACGATAACCTTATTTAAGAGATTGACAAGGAATACACATGGAAAAACATGTTCCTTGACATGGAGGCGTGGGTGTCTGTCATATGTTCGGAGGCAAGTAAGATAGCCGTGCACATATATATATATATATATATATATATATATATATATATATATGTATGTATATTAACACAATAAACAATATTATTATTATTATTATATATTCCCAACAAAGCAAATCCAGCAATAATGTTTTTAGGAGTGAATCCATTCAAGTAAGCTTTATTGGCAAGTGATGCCATCTGGTAAATATCAAGAGTCTTACCGGGATTCGTTAGCATCCACTCATTTTGAGTCGTTTAAAGTAGGTTTTAAATGGCCCATAAACCGAAACATCCAAGGGCTGTAATCGTGGCTGTAGTGGGGCGGAAATGTCAACAAAGTTACATAGTTATCTTTAGCATAATTTACAATATCTAAACTAATGTGGGATTCATAATTGTCGACTAGCAACATCAGTGGAGCTTCTTCGCTAGGCTTTGCATATTGGACAAAATGCTTTAAACTGATGAGAAAGTTGGTTTCAGTCATCCAACCAGATTTATGGGCAAGTCCTGAACTGTTTGCTGGGGCACTATGCAGCATGTACTCTCTGAAGTTTACCCTTGGGAAGACAAAGGCAGGTGGTAGGATATTTCCATTAGCACACACACAATTAAGCATTGTTGCTAATGCTCCCCTTCTGCAGAAGTAACTTGTCCGACCTATTTTAGGCCTTTTTGGAAAAACACTTTCGGTGGGTCTGTAACAGTAGTGATGCCCGTTTCGTCACAGTTGTATATTCTATCAACTGTGATATTATGTTTGGACATTGCCCGTTCCAAATTGTCGAAGAATTTATTTACTGTGGTTGGATTAAATGCGGTAGCTCTGCTCAAGCTAGTTTTTTCTGGTTGCCTGAGGAAGAGCAAATCATTATGTCGTCGTTTAAAATGTTTTAGCCAGTCCAACCCAACTTTACTCTCAGCATCCCACTTTGCAGGATATTGAATTTTCAGTTGTAGTGCATATTTATATCCTAGCTGGCGAAGTCCAATGGTACCTACCTATTGCATAGCAC
The DNA here is from genome assembly GCA_940337035.1 of Agriotes lineatus. Taxonomy (NCBI): domain Eukaryota; kingdom Metazoa; phylum Arthropoda; class Insecta; order Coleoptera; family Elateridae; genus Agriotes; species Agriotes lineatus. The sequence goes on along the minus strand of CALNHX010009596.1, from coordinate 39,977 downwards.
ATTTTAGAAGCAGTTATTAAATAATCAACTAAAGCATGTTCTTGTGCAACTGTGAAATCCGCCTATTTCCGATATTAGGTCTATCTTAAAATTCATCTGTATTAGGTACCTAGTTGTAGAGCATGTTTAGCTGCTCTATGTAAAGCGGACTTCGATATTTGGTACTTCTCACTTCCTTGTCGAATTGACAATTTAAAAATTCAGAGAAGTCCACTCTTTAAACTGACAGCAATTTCAAATGGATAGCACAAAACACTTAAAATAAAAAACCAATAGGTAGAATTTTTAGCAGTGCACTTGCTACAACCAGAAATCTTAAATGTGAATGACCTCCACAAGACACAATGCATGGCCTTAAAATTTTGTGTGAAGTCAGCTTGTCGGTCTGGATTCTCTCAGGGTCCTTGTTGTGAAGCAGCTTTAACCGTTAGGCTTTTACTGCTTGCGGGTTTTGCCCTGGTGGTTAGGCTAGAATTCTTCTAGGCCGTTTTTAATTTGTTCTTGCGTTCCGGCAATTGGTGCGATTGCACGGATCGCAGGCAGGTCGGAATTATCCATGTTATTAAATGTTCTTTCTGCCAGTGCTCTTGCATGGTCAAAAATGGAGTCCATAGTTAGGTCGTTGGCGATTGTGTCGTTCCGGACGTACCATGGGGCTCCGGTTATTTTCCTCAACGTTGCTGTCTGAGTGGATTCCAGTCGCTTTCGATTGGTTGTGGAGCTGTATGCCATCCAGGCTGGTGCAGCGTAGGTTAAGATCGGCCTGATGTATTGTTTATAAGTGTTGAGGCGGATCTGGAGTTGAAGTCCCTCATGGCATGTTCGGGTACAACATCGCTCTTGCCTGGCGTGCCTTGGTAATTACGTTCTCCACGTGTTTCGTAAACGTGAGCGGGCGATCTATGGTTATGTCATCTATACATGGCAGGTCATTTATGTAGGCGTTGAAGAGCACGGGTGATAGGCGTCCTCCCTGTGGGACGCCTGCCTCAGCTGGCTTGGGTTGGGTGGTCTTGTTTTCCACTCTAACGACAAACATTCTGTCCGTAAGGTAGCTGTGGAGGATTTGTATGTATGTCCTTGGGAGGTTCTGCGTCTCGGCTAGTTTGACGAGGAGCCCTTGCACCCATACTTTATCGAACGCCTTTTCTTGGCCAAGAAAGACGGTGATGGTCGTTTCACCACGGTTATAGTTCTCCGCAATGTCGTCCACTACTTTTAGTAGTTGCAGCGTCGTTGAGTGCTCCTCTCGAAAGCCGAATTGCTCCGGGCGGAACTGCAGATGGACGCTCATTCTTTTGAGGAGGATCCTCTCAAAAATCTTTGCCAGGGCTGGCAGCAGCGATACCGGCCTGTAGTTATTCGGGTCCGTTCGCCTCTTTCCTGGTTTGGCCAGCATGATGATTATTGCACCTTTCCATGATGTAGGAAAGTGTCGGTGGGTTATCATCCCGTTGAAGAGCCGGGTGATATGTGCCAGCGTCTTCTTAGGGATGTTTTGCAGTGCTGCGTACGATATGCCGTCAATGCCCGGAGCTTTGTGGCGGCTTTGACGTAGAATTGTATCTCTGACTTCGTTCGCTGCAACGAAGAGGGTGTGTTCCTCCGGATTATCTGATAGAAGTCTGTGCAGTCGAATGCTGAGCTGGCGGGTATGTTGTTGATCTGCATCTTCATTTGGTGTAAAGTTGAGTCTCAGTGTTGATGCGAAGATGTCGGCCTGCTCCTGGGGGTCGTACACGGGCCCGTTTGGACCTTGAAGCGGGCACGGGGGGGCGTCTTTTCGTTTCAGCGCTCTGTTGATTTTTTACAAGTTTCCTGCTTTTTGCAGGGTGGAGCTGACGTGGTTGTTCCAGCTTTGGTTGTAGAACTCCCTGAGGGCTTCCTTTATGGATTCCTGCTTTGCGTTAAGGAGACGTTTGATGGCCGGCTCCCTCGTCATTTGCCATCTTCGCACCAGCTTCCTCTTTTCCTTAATCGCTTCCTTTAGGTAGCTTGGAAGATTCGGCGCCCCGCGCTTGTGCTCCAGGATTTGCGTGGCGTCATCTAATGCCTCTTTTATGTTTTTCGTGAGGTTACTTGCGCAGTCGTCAACTTCGTTGGCGGTGTTGATGTTTGGATTGCCGACTGGGATTGTTCTCTGTAGGTTCTCATTAAAGCGGCGCCAGTTGGTGACTCGCCTGGATGACTTTGTGGCCCTTGCTTGCCCTAGATCTGCTTCCACAGTAATTAGCAGGGGTAGATGCTCGGAGCTCAGGTCCCCCACAGTTTCCAATTTATAGTGGAATGGCAGGTTATTGATGATAAGGACGTCGAGGACATCTGGTTAGTGTCTTGGGTTGCCAGGGATGTGTGTTGGTATATGTGGGCCGATCACCTCGTAGGTTCTCCCTGTACTGTGCCTGTAGAGCCTCGATCCATTCGGGTTACTCCTTCGAGAACCCCATGATGGATGTTTCGGATTTAGGTCACCTGCCAGCAGCGTTGGATCATTACTGGTCATGCAGTCATCTATGTTCTCTGTAACCAGTGGTCTTCTTGGTCGTCGATACGCTGAGATCAGCCTTAGATCTCTGCCGGATGTTCTAATTTTGACGCCGGTATCCTCCAGTTCATTGTTTGGTAGTGCTACTCTTTGTTGCACAGTTTTGTTTTTTACAAGGATTGCTGTGCCTCCTTTGGTCGGAACTCCCTGGATTTGGATTGTCAGTCCTATAGGTAGTGTAGTTGGCGATTGCGAGAGTGGCTTTGGGAGTCAGGTGCGTCTCGTTGATCATCGCCACGTCGGCGTTGAGCGTCTTTATAAAGTTAAGCAGCTCTTGTTTTTTTGTGCTGGATGCCATTTGCGTTCCAGTGGATAATTCTCAGCTGCACGTGTGCGGGTGCTTATTGTTGCGATTAGCAGCCCGATAATGGTACCTTCCTGATACGCTTGGGATGTTGTTGCGATCTACTGGGAAAGTTTATCCAGGTGGATCGCAAAGCCCAGCACATTTATGCAGCCCGCTGGTATTGTCTGGTCGCAAGTGGCTGGCTTCGTCTGTCAGGTCATTTTGTATTTTAATTAGCCACCTAGGCTTTAGGGCAGCGTGCCCGTATGTTAAACCCTTTTAGTTACTTATTTGGTTTCATCGCCTAATTCCATAATAATGATTTTGCACATATTTGGCCTCAAGCGCAGTATTTCTCGTCATCTGGGGCACCCCTTTGTTGGTACTTTGACAGCCGTGTGTTAACGCTCGCAAGATTTTCGAACCTTCTAGAAATTACGCTGTTGGTGCGACTGCGAGGCCTCGCGCTCTCTTTGTCACCGGAACGTATTTGTTTTATTGGGCGCATCGCCATTGGCTGTCGAGAGTCACGTGGTAACGCCGTTTTGGCTCACGCCACTTCGGGCGTCGTAACGCTTCTTGCTCGGCAGTTCAACTCAGGCCATTGATCAAGGAGATCGGCAGGAAGCTCTTGTGTGTGACGCACGTGCCGTTTTGTGAGCGCGTTTTTCTTGGCGTTGTTGTTGGGGGGCTACGTCCGGCCATGTCGTGAAAACAAGTGGTTCTTTCATTCCTACAAGTTGTTGGGGACTCGCTGCAGGACGTGAATAATGCCCATACGTTTCTGTTACACCAATCCCACGTGAGTGACTACATTGAAATAATACGCCATTATTCGGCGGAGTCTTTGCCCAAGGAGATGTGCTTGCAAATGCAGGCGCTGCTGACTGCCACCCGCACTGCTCAGGAGAAGTCCAGAATAAATACCAGGTACCATTTAAAAAGATTATGTAACTTAGTGACCCCTTTTACGCGAATGTGCCGTGTAAGCGATCGACTTTGGTCGCATTCATTCAGTAGTACATCCTTAGTTTGTAACTGTGCAAACATTGACTTTCGCTGCGTTGCTAATCTTAGGCGTTTTGAACGCTTTCTTAATATTCTATTTGGATATTGTTTTTGTGTGTAACATTTGTACGCTTTAGTTATAGTGCGATTACCTCCAGCTGGGGTCTACGTTAAGCCCTAGGTTTAGTATGGTGACCCATTCGTTGCCTGATCCTGTATAACGTCATTCAATAGAGAATTGTGCAAGCGCGGGGCTTATTACTGTGTACAACACCTGCATGCTTTACTTTTTCAGAATAAACAGCTAGTGTCACGATTAGATGTACGACGACCTCTGAGTAGTGGAGTGTGCAGTACAAACCCGAACTAACGATTCAAACCTCAAATTATCGATTTTGTCATCCGAGTTCGATACTTCTCGAGTACCCTTATCAAGTAGTAACTAGCGTACTTGTTGCCTCGTCTAACCGCCCCAGCCCGGTTACCCAAGCCCATTTAAAGTCAGGTTTGGTGGCGCCCTCATAATTTTGACGTACCCTATATATATGCCTCAACACGCTTGCCCAGAACGTATCGTGTGACTCACGCCCGACTCCCTGAGCATTCCAGCCGTGGCCTTTAGCCTGTTTTTAGCAAATCTCAGGGCAAGTGTGCCAGTTTTCCAAGACTGATTCCGTGGTGCGATGCTCACCTTGGGTGGGTGTCGTAAAGTTGTTTTAATACCGTAACACGTCTTTTTCGTGCCTTCGAGCATCTTTGAGCTGGTGGCGGTTTTGTTGGCCCTGGGAGCCATGATAGCCTTGGAGGTGGTGGCGTCAGCCTTAGGTGTTGCGGCAGTCTGGAGTGTGGAATCAGCTTTCTTAGTAGCGGCTGCCTTATGCGAAGCCGCAGCCTTTCCGGAGGTTATGGAAATGGTCCCTGGGGTGGGAACACTTACGGGGGCGGCGTTGGTGCTGGTCGATGCCACTGTGATGTCTTGGCTTGAGCTGGTGGCCGGAACGTGATGCTTAGCTCTGTTTCGCCTCCTGGATTGCGTTTGGAAGCCGTCTTCGTCTTCCTCCATTTGTGGTTGTGAGGCAGCTGCCTCTGCTAGCAGGGGAGCCCTCGCAGGTGCCTTTTTCTTCAGCTCAGCCTGGTACTCCGGGCATTTGCGGTAGTCAGCGGCGTGTGGGCCTGTGCAGTTCACGCAGGTGGGCGCTTCTTCCACCTTTTTCCTGCAGTCCACTGCAAAGTGGGTTTTGGCGCAGACAACGCAGCGCGGAGCGAAGCAGCAGTTTAGGCTAGAGTGCCCGAATCGTTGGCACGAGAAGCACTGTGGTATGATCGCCTTTGATCTGAAGGCCTCGACTCGCACTCTCTTGCAGAACAGGTGTTCGGTGAGATTGTAGATCTCTTTGGTGTTTGGAAGTATTTTCAGGCATACCAGAAAACTGTTGGAGTACTTGCGCCCTTTGCCCTGCAGATTAGTGACGTAGGTAGGAGAGTATCCCATGTCCGTCAGCTCTTCTGTCACCTCGTCAGCCTTTATGCTAGATGCCAGTCCTTTGATGGCCACTTTAATTTCCTCGATTGGCCGGCAGCGTGTAGGTGTGGAATTCGATTTTGGCATTCTTCAGATATTCCTGAATGTAGCGGAATTCGGTCGGGCTTTCTGCATATATGCGGGCCCCATGGCCTGCTGCACGTATGTCCACTTGCTTGTCGAGGGCTGCTTTCAGTTGTCTGGCGTATTTGATGAAGTTGTCCATCTTCTCCACAACGATAGGTGGAACTTTGATTTTGGATTTTGGTGGTGCCAAAAGGGCTGCTACGCCGTCCGTTGGTGGCTGCTTTGCTGCCTCGCTGTAGCTAAGCGGGGCTGAAGGGCTGTCGACATCCATGTCGCTATTTTCTCTACTGCTGCTGGTAGATGAGTCCGTTTTGAGGCGCTTGGCACCTCGGGAGGTGCTGGTGGTGGTTTCTGCCTCCGTCTTCTGCTTGGAACGAGACTGCTGGAGGACTTTTAGTGGTTCTTTCTCCATCGGTGGTGCTGCGCTGTTCTGGTCCTTGGCAGTAGGAACGTTTGTTGATTATTCTTTTATGTATGCGCCCCCGGAGAACCAACCGGATAATGCCCTGGATTCCCCGGATCGCTGAAACTCTGGAACTTTCACTTCTCTGATTGGCTGGCTCGGCTCGATGTGCTTCGCTCACTGCTCATGTCGGAATTGTGTGAAGTAAAGTACAGTGCCTTTATATAGACAGTGGCGACAATACAACTAAGCCACACCCCCGCCGCCATATTTAGGCAAATTTCTAACAGGTGTTCATTTAAATCAGTAATCAGAGTCGACTGTGATACGTGTTTTACGTTTGGCAGTACTGAAAACATACGAGATTTGCAGGTTAATACTAACCTCGAATTTGACATAGACTGACAATACACTTCAGTACTGCCAAAAGTGTAACACGAATCACAGGTAATTTAGCCTAAACATGGCGAGTAAAACCATGTGATCTAGGGAGCCAATCAAAAATAGGACACCCCACTGTCGCCACTGTCTATATAAGGGCACTGTAAAGTACAGTGCCTTGATAGAGACAGTGGCGACAATAGGCACAATTTTCCACAAAATGGCGGCCAATGGCCTACTAACTTTAATAAATTGAACGTTTTTGAATGGTCATGGTTACACAACGTATAAATAATATGTTGGTTGCACTGTAAGTCTATGTCAAATTCGAGGTTATCAGGTTAGGTTTTGAGTCAGTTTTGACACAAACTGACGCAAAATCTAACCTGCTAACATCGAATTTAACACAAACTGACGCAAAACCTAACCTGCTAACCTCGATTTGGTATAAACAAACAAAAGCATCAATAAATTTAGCCTCTTAATGGCGGCCGATTCGAGCGACCAATAAAAAAGAATACACTCTATTGTCGCCACTGTCGCACTGTCTCATATAAAGTCACTGTAAAGTAAAGCTACATGTGTAGCCACCTATTGACATGTATGAGAACTACTAATTATATACAAAAGTAGAGAAACCTACTTTGTCCCATTCAGAACTTGTCCCATTCATAGCGTTGCTCAAAATCTTATGGTTTAAAATATCAATCAGCAAAAGCTTAGTATAGTTGAAAGCTGTCTTAATACCCGCTTACAATCTTTTGGAGCTCATGGATGTTGTTGCTACTGAAAGTTTGTTAGCCATTGGTCTGCGAGATCTATCTGTAGTTAACAATTTCTTCTTCTACTATTTCCTACAGTGTTGATTTTTTGAGAAACCTTGAAAATAAAATGCCTGATTTGTTTTATTTTTACAATTAAAAACTGAGCAGTCTGCCATAGTGACAGCGAATAAAGTTAGATATTTTGTTATTCGGTTTGAAAAACGAGTTGTCAAATTGTGTAAAAAGCATCAGATTGGATCCAACCGATAAAAAACGGGCATCAAACATGTCCCAACTCTTAGTTTAATATTATACAGGGACTCCAGTTTTCATCCGCACTTTTTAATTTTTTAAAAACCTCACCGGGATCGGCGCTCAAACTCTCGACCCTTAGATCAGTAGCTAGAATGCTTACTCGTGAGGTACAGAGCCCGGCTAATTCCAAGGTAACTGGACTATATATTTGATTATTTTTTTCGTAGCGATCTCAACCAATCAGAAGGCTGGATTTAGTTAAGTTATCTTGTATAATTTCGATTATACAAAATCGATTATACTAGAGTAACTTCACTAGGCGACGCAGTACATAACTTTTGTCAACTTGATGTTGTTTTCATGGATATGACTTAAAGCTAGGTTAATACAAACAAATCTCACAGCCAATAAAATATTTATTTGTTCCTAATATTGAAATTTACTCAAAAAATAATCATATAGAATACAATGCGTACTTCGAACAGGTTATACGTCTCAAACTTCCTGCACAATAACAAATCGTGTCAGTTTGACAGAATAATCCTCCCGCTGACGCGGTCGGACTATTTAACCTGTCAAACTGACACTCTTTTATTATTGTGCAACAAGTTATCGACATATAACCCGATAATATCGAAGTACTTATAGTATTACTTCTGATTATTTTATTCGTAGCGATCTCAACCAATCAGAAGGCTGGATTTAATTAAGTTATCTTGTATAATTTCGATTATACAAAATCGATTATACTAGAATAACTTCACTAGGCGACGCAATACATAACTTATGTCAACTTGATGTTGATTTCATGGAGATGAATTTTAGCTAGATTAATACAAACAAATCGAGCTGCCAATATAATATTTATTTGATCCTAATATTAAAATTTACTCAAAAAATAATCAAATCGAATACAATGCGTACTTCGAACAGGTTATACGTCTCAAACTTCCTGCACAATAACAAATCGTGTCAGTTTGACAGAATAATCCTCCCGCTGACGAGGTCGGACTATTTAACCTGTCAAACTGACACTCTTTTATTATTGTGCAACAAGTTATCGACATATAACCCGATAATACCGAAGTACTTATAGTATTACTTCTGAGAATAAGTTATGTCACGGCATTGCAAAACAATTGCGAATTTTTGATAATTATCAAGAATGTCACATAAATCTGATGCTGACAGTGCGAATATACTATTTGACAACTGCCTACTAGATTTTTTAATTTCTTTCAATTTGTCTTAAATAAAAGTACACAAGATACAGTTTTTGTAAGTAAAAGTCTATTTACTGATGAGGCAAAATTTACGAGAAGAGGAATTTTCAACTACAAAAATTAGTCCAGTCGTTGAAGGTAAAAATATGCTATTACCTCAGAATTCTTTGAACCTTGACCGATTGACGTGAAATTTGGGGAGTGGTTAGGGGATGGCTCAAGGAGCAAAAGTGACCTAGCGCCGATGTGTGCTTTTACCCTGAGAGTGGATGCCACCCCTTCTCGGGGGTGGAAATTGTTCACTCAAAATAACTCCGGAAATAGATAGAGGGATAAATTCTAAGTAAAAAATCTTCTTGAAAACCTAGATTTTTCGTGATAAAAATGCATGTTTTTGGACGGTTTTTTGCGAATAAGTCGAAAACTTCGCGTTCTATCAAATAAGTTGCAATAACCAAAAATGAAGCTTAGAAAACAGCAAAGAGATTGGTTTTTTATGAATGCTTTAGGTCCAAAATAAAAGAAGTTATGGCTCGTTGAAGATTTTTTTTTTGCAACAACTTTGTTCGAAGTAATCAACGTTAATTAACAAAAAACCGATGCATTTTTCGTGAAAAACGTATAGAACATTTTTTGTAGTGATTGAAAAGACATTTAAAATGAGTACTATTAGAAGTCAATTGCATTATAACTAAGCGAGTTACGATGAAAAAACGGTGGGTCACTCGAATTTAAAAAAAAAATGATCGCTAAAACCCCAGCCATTCCAACAGAATTGATATTGGCCATTATCCCTTTACAAATTACTTTATTTTAGTATTACTCATGTAATCCAAAAGTTTTTCGACATGCACAGACTTTGCATATTCAAAAAGTAAAGGGTTGAAGGGCTCGGGAGGGGCGGTTCGCGCACTATAATGCAAACTTCTAACATTTATATCTCCGTTTTTTTTCCTAAAGAAATTAAAAAAACTAAAATGTTTGTTAAGAAAAAATCCACATTTTTGTACTATATTATTTTTTACGTTATTTTCTTTAGTTTAAGTATTTTCAAAATAAGGTATTTTTTTAAGAAATTTGAAAAATACGTTATCCATTTTCATCATATTTTTTTCGAAAAATACGCATTCTAACCTGCACAAACTTTTGTATTACATAAGTAATACTAAAATAAAGTAATTTGTAATGGGATAATGGTTAATATCAATTCTAGTGGAATGGCTGGGGTTTTATAGCTCAGTTTTTTTTTTCAAAAATTCGAGTGGCCCACCGTTTTTGTATCGTAACTCGCTTAGTTATAATGCAATAGAATTTTAACAGTGCTCATTTTAAAGGTCTTTTTAATCACTACAAAAAATGTTCTATAAGTTTTTACCCAAAAATGCATCGGTGTTTCGTTAATTAACGTTGATTACCTCGAACCAAGTTGTTGCAAAAAAAAAATCTTCTTCAACGAGCCATAACTGCTTTTATTTTGGACCTAAAGAATTCATTAAAAAAAATCTCTTTCATGTGTTCTAATCTTCATTTTTGGTTATTACAACTTAATTGATAGAACGCGAAGTTTTCGACTTATTCGGGAAAAACCGTCCAAAAACATACACTTTTATCACGAAAAATTTAAGTTTTCAATCGCAAATAGCTCGAAAAATATCGATCTATCGACAAAACTATATAGAACATTTTTTACTTAGAATTTGTCGCTCTATCCATTTCCGGAGTTATTTTGAATGAATATATTTCCACCCCCGAGAAGAGGTGGCATCCACTCTCAGGGTAAAAGCGCATCTCGGCGCTATGTCACTTTTGCTCCTTGAGCCTACCCCTAACCACTCACCAAATTTCATGTCAATCGGTCAAGGTTCAAAGAATTCGGAGCGGAAAACCTTCAACGACTGGACTAAATGGTCACACATGGGCTAAAGAAAGCTTTATGTGCACTTCTGGTGAGTTTTACGTGTAATAGTATTGCAACATAAATATCTTTATGCCCCTCCGAGCAATTTGATGCTGAAATTTGTCCACCTCATCTATATCATGAGGCCAAATTGCAAAAACATAATCGACATACCTCCACCAAACTACTGGTTTATTGGTGTATGTGTAGACATGTTGTTGAACAACAAATTTCTTGAACATATTAACAGTAAAGAAACCTCCATCAAATTCACATTAGAAACAGAGAAAAACAATCAGTTACCCTTTCTTGATACACTAATCACACGAACAATAAATACTTTTGAAACATCAGTATACCGTAACAAAACCAATACTAATAGGTACTTACATTTTAATTCCAACCATCACAAAAACATAAAGACAGGCGTTGTAAAAAGAGAACAACATTCAAGGAATTGTATATATGGTATTCCCTGTGAATGCGGGAAATATTATATCGATGAAACATCCAGACCTTTAGAACAACATTCAAGGAATTGTATATATGGTATTCCCTGTGAATGCGGGAAATATCATATCGGTGAAACATCCAGACCTTTAGCAGTTAGAGTTAAAGAACATAAAAATATGATGAAAACGTATCAGTTCAATAAGTCTAAGCTGGCAGAACATGCTTGGGATGAAAACCATAAAATACAATAGCACAACACAAAGATCTTGTCTAAAGAATCGATGTCAACTAGGCGAAAAATTAAGGAAACGGCATATATTTTACTTAACGAAGAAAAATGCGTGTCGTCTTTCTCAATATTTTTAGACAATAGTTGGCTATCGATTCTTAAAGATGAGATCAAGTAGGTATAGATATCAACAAACGTCAATGTCAAACAATTCATTGGAGGTTGGTCGTTTTTCCTTCCAGTGAAAAAAGCTAAGTTCTTGTTCGTTTTAATTGTTATTCGTTGATAACGAGGGCAGATTGTCCCTCGAAACGTTCGTTCTTAATATTTTGGTTATTTAATATTTTTAATTTGCAGAGTGGCGAAATACCCAAATAAGAATATGAATTATGAATTCACGCCACAAAGAAGTTTCAGAGATTATAATAGTATATTATGATACAAGTGTATATTACGCCTTTAAAGCACGTGCGACGAGTTTAAGATCACATCGTGCTAGCGGAGTGCTTTTAACGTCGCTAGAGCTTTAATGGCTCTTCCGTCGTATTGTGTTAGATATTCTAGGTTATGATGACATTAAAATTTACGGCAAAGCGTGTTTTAATAAATTATTAAAACACGCCTCCAACGGCAACGTGCGAATAAGACGTATTTTGGGCGCTAATATTAAGAGTGCTACAAACTTCGCTTTTGACACTAGAAACAGTGCATAAAATTGTAATTTTGACACGATCGTAGAAAAATATCTTTATGCCCCTCCTAGGAATTGGATGCTGAATTTGCATTAAGATAGCGTTTAATAAGTGCATTTGCGACTTGAGCGGACTTTTAATTGCATTTTATTATATTGTATCCGTAATCATGGCACCCATCAGTAATAATATGAACGATTTAGTACTGCTGGCTGCCGAATAAGCGCTCTGGGATTTTTATCGAGTGTGTATTTTTCAGATTATAAACTTCTGAATGGCCACATGGAAACATAAGGCTTTATGTGCACTTCTGGTGTGTTTTGCGTATTCTAGTATTGCAAAAGAAGTACCTTTATGCCGCTCCTAGCAATTGGTTGCTAAATTTGCATTAAGATAGCTTTTAATAGGTGCATTTGGGTCTTGAGCAGACTATTGATAGCATTTTATTATATTTTATCCGTATTTTTGGCACCTATAAGTGACAATATGAACGATCTACTATAGCTGGCTGCCGAATAAGCGCTCTGGGATTTTTATCGAGTGTGTATTTTTCAGATTATGCACTTGTGAATGGCCACATGGACACATAAGGCTTTATGTGCACTTGTGGTGTGTTTTAAGTGTACTAGTATTGCAACATAAATATCTTTATGCCCCTCCTAGCAATTGGATGCTGAATTTGCATTAAGGTAGCGTTTATTAAGTGCATTTGCGACTTGAGCGGACTTTTCATTGCATTTTATTATATTTTATCCGTATTCATGGCACCCATGAGTGACAATATGAACGATTTACTACAGCTGGCTGCCGAAAAAGCGCTCTGGCATTTTTATCGAGTGTGTATTTTTCAGATTATAAACTTCGAATGGCCACGTGGAAGCATAAGGCTTTATGTGCACTTCTGGTGTGTTTTACTTGTACTAGTATTGCAAAGGAAGTACCTTTATGCCCCTCCTAGCAATTGGTTGCTAAATGTGCATTAAGATAGCTTTAAATAAGTTCATTTGGGTCTTGGGCAGACTGTTGATAGCACTTTATTATATTTTATCCGTATTTATGGTACCTATCAGTGACAATATGAACGATCTACTATAGCTGGCTGCCGAAGTAGCACTCTGGGATTTTTATCGATTGTGTATTTTTCAGATTATGCACTTGCGAATGGCCACAAGGTAATATAAAGCTTTATGTGCACTTCTGGTGTGTTTTATGTGTGCTGGTATTTGCATAAGAAATACCGTTATGCCCATCCTAGCAATTGAATGCAGAATTTAGTGGTATGTATACAATTTTATTCATAACCACTTATTCTAAACAATAATTGGAAAAATATTATTATACTATGATCTGAGAGGTTGTGACGCTTATGAATGGATGATCGAGATTTTCAGCGTTCCTACCTAGTCAGCGGTTGGAAATTGACTACTCTCCAACCGCAACCACTTTTTCGACGGGTTAGAAAGTTTAAAAGTTGGTAATAGCTCATTTTCCAACTTTATAAAAGTCAGTAATCACCTTATTACATATATGGTTGTGAATAAACACAATTTTTGGCATTGCTCGCGAGCTTTACTTTTCACTCATTCATTAATTATAATATAACACACTTGTACCATAAATAACTATTAGAACCTTTCATTCTCTTGTAACATTTCACATAATTAATAATATTGACATTTTGATTTCTGTAAAATGCAATTAATTATTTAGGATACCTACCTACATTTAGAACTTCGATTATAATTAATAGCTATAGTGATAAGGGTTATACATATTTACGAAACAGATATGTTGTATAATAATTAACACAACAACATTTTAGATTTATAAAAACATTAACTCGATAACCTTCGCTATTTATTACTAGGTACACAGATTGTTCCAAAAATCCTTTTAATATTTTACTGATTTGTCTAAGTTTTTCCTATTGCTACAATGGTGTACATATGATTGGTATGAAATTAACAATAATAAAGAACTATACGTTTCTATACTTATCATTGAATTCTGTAAATGTTTTGAAGCTTTTTATTTTCAATTTGGAGTGTTATTGCATTTTGTTGTAACAAACACATGTTGTAACGTTTCGACCAGCGGGAACGCGTTTTTCTGAATTAAAATCAATTCGCGCGTTCTCCCCTAGCGATTTCTACGTTACATTACGAGTTTGAATTTTTGGCCCGCGCGGCCAAGTACGTCATCGAGAGATTCGCGCTCCACGTATGCGCTGCTCCCCCACTTAGAATATCCGAAGTGGTTGCTAGATGCACGAAGCACGAAGAGGGGCCTATAAAAGCGGCTTCACGACCGTTCCACAGGAGATTCCTTCACATTCATTCGCATTCATTCCCGAGATTTCCCCCAGATAACTCCCCGAGAGTTCCCCGTTCCCGTTTCCCTGAACCCTGATCCTGTCCGACCGTTTAAAAAGAATTTTTCTCTTTACACTTTGGAATCCTGCGTCCTAAGTGTTTCCTGTAGCTAAGTTGAACCGACGACTCCAATACTGGAGGCCGTGTTTCTAGCTAAAACCTGAACAAATCCCTTCCTGAAGGATCAGCTCTTGGAGGCGACGATCTCCACCGGAGAACCGCTTCGCTGATTAATCCAACGCGTATTATAACCTGGACTCAACATAAACTTTTAGCCCAAATCCCGTTGGCAGATAGTTGCAACAAATTTCTTGGAAGACGTATTCGAGACGAGGGCTTATTAGCCAGGCCGTTTCATACGTCTATTTTGTAATAATTACATCAGCCAAATAGCGTAAATATTTCCGACCTGGCCGTATCAGATTTCATGTTATTGTGGCCCGGCACGTCGCCAACTTTAAAGGCCGTTTAAGTTTGCTTTTAATATTTGTTGACTACAGAGATTTACTCACCGTTCAAACAAGTTCCCACGGCATCTACGGAGAGAGACCGCCGTGACCTGTCGTTTGATGAAGACACAAAGCCGAGCCCCAGGTGGAAATTACCGTTGGCTTCCCATTACATCGCATCCTGCACAAACACAACCCCCGAGTCACTGGGACTTGCAGCATTATCCCGGTGTCGTAAGTCATATATCCTGACATAGCCGAATTAACCTATATTTGCAGTTACACGTGTTTTCGACATTAAACCTGAGATTCGAGCTTAAAAGTTGGCACCGCCGGGAACTAATTTTGGCGAATCGACTTCCCGACCAGTGGCGTCTCGTCGATTTTTCCAAGGCTCGAACTGCCGGACCATCAACACACGGATGCAAGACGGGTTGCCGGGACGCTGGGTGTTCGCAACAGGACGTCCCATATAATTGCTCAATTTATTGTAAAATACATTGTATTTTGTTCTAATGAATAATGCTTATGTTTGTAAGTACATTACAATATAATTAAACTGTCTAAAATTATCCTGGTGTTTGTTTGCTGGTCTCAAAGTGTATATCGGTCTGAACCAAATTAACTCCGACTGAGAAAGCTACCCGATGGTGATTAATTAATTCATTAACCCTTATTAGCAGAAGGGCAGGGGGTTACAATGTTTTGTTAAACTATCATGTAAACAACACTAACAATTTAAAATAAAGAATTTTCATCCATTATTAAAAATAATAAGGTTTTCAAATTACCCGCAATTAGTTCAGCGACTATTTTACAGAGACCTATCCTATACCTTAAATCGGTGGTCTCTTTGTTTGTACAGTTTTTTTTCTTTGTATAATACCTGTCAGTGTCAAAGTTTTAGTGTTTCTATTGGTATTTGTTGGTGTCTCTACACAATTTATGTCGTTACCTCTGGTCAGGGCCGTAACTAGGTATAGGCAAGCGACCAGGAGCGCCAAAATAGCAGTGGGAAAAAATTATTTCTTTCATACTAATGAAACAAAAACAAATCAAGGAGTGGGCAATTTTACGGACAAATTAATTTGTAATATTAAGGATTTTACCCTAAATAATGCTAATTATAATCATGGGAATTGCACGCAATCTGGTCGACACATTACATTCCAAGCTAACGATCATTTTCTAAATTATAACAAATTACGAAGTTTCTAAAGTCAATTATATGTCAAGACAGTGTCTCACACAGGTTTAATATCAATAGAGAGATATCTTACAAATTATCTCATTTGAACAATATATTCAAAAATTTTCAACAAAAAACGGAAGAAAAAGATGTAGCTAAAATAACTTTAAGGTGAGGTGACAGGTACGAAAAGTACCTTTAAGTATTATTGTTATTTATGTTTTGTGTTCATATGATACTAAGCATAATCATGTGAACTTATTATTTAGAATTGCGTTTTGTATTTTAATCGCATTCCCATTATTTTGTTTGTGTTTCTAATAACACTGGGATACCTAGTAAAAGAAAACGCTTAGTAATGCGAATTACATTATTTCACAAAGAAAAAGAAAAATCGCATTCGGTGCGATACGAACCCGTGTTCCTAGAGAGATCTGATTTGTAGGCAGACGCCTTATGCGCGGACAAAGAATGCGAACAAACTGCGCCCGACCGGCAACAATAAAAACGTGACAGACGCAGGCAGGCCGACATGCAGGCCGAACACGCATCATACCTTTATAATAAAGCATAACGCTACATGCCATGTTAAACCGATGAAAGTACCAAGGCTTTATTCAGCGGTTTACTATTTTCCGGTTTTTGTAAACAAACTTTTCATTACTTTTAATAGGCATATTATCGCAAAAACAGTTATTTATTATGCCTATTAGTTGTGTTTTTTAAAACTACGAGCAGAAGTATATTTCATCTAACAATAAAGAAGGTTTATTACTGGCTTGCTGAATGCGCCCGAACGCTACGTTTAACGACACCCTTACAAATCGATTTTCCGTCTTCGCCGCCAGATGCTAGTTCAGGTGGCATTCGTAGCAGGAAGATCTGCGCGCACCTCACCCTAACGCGCGAAACCTTAAATTCGGCATGCGCCGCAGGCTACAGGTAGTTTATATATAAGGAAATAATATATGTTTTGTATTCATAATATAATATGTACTCCCGTTATTAGAATTATTGTTTTATATTTTTGTCTTTTTACCTAATTGTATTCATATTTTATTTTGTGTTATGTTAAAATTCAAATGCTGATGCTTTTAAAATGTATCAAAGTGGTGGACGTGTCTCAACCGTTACCACAATGCGGTGGTGGGGTACTTTAAATCGGTAAATCCGATCGGTTGCTACCCGCTGCAGAACAACTAGGCGGAGCAACATGTCTTCGCGGGATCCCTAGCCGGAACAACGTGTCTTCACTCTCCTTAATTATCATGTAATCATCCATCACGAGCCAGAACCTCTGGAAGCTATCGTTTGCTGTAGTTTCCAAAAAAAAGCTACCAACATGATGAAACCAACTAACACGTGCATTCTACAGTAGCTATCATCTGACGCATTAACTAAGAATACGCATAGCACCGCATTGTTGCAACTCATCCTATTATAATTAATTATTGCTTCGAAAAATCGCATACGCCAACAACTCCGAAAAATAGGACGCTTTGACAAACATACGTCGCGCCAGTGCAAGAACTCCAAACATTCTGCCCCGATTGGAATTCTGTCCCTGACCAGCACACATTTTTCGACGAGTTACATTAGTTGCACCTCCACTTTGGTTCTATTTGCCAAGATTGCATTATATTTTAGGGTTACAAATTTTCCAGAAATGGTATAGTAACTAAAACTTAAAAACAATGCACCTTTCCAAACTACCAAATATTTTAACCTCAACATATATTATTTTAATAGTTAGTTGTTTATTTTTAAAACTTTTAAATTAAAATTGTTGGATTTAGTTTTAAATACCTACCTATTTGTTTTCAATATACATCATACATACTGAAATAAATGCAGAAGTCACTAAAATTATTATTTTATGTCACCTCTATCGTTAGTGTACTGAGGGGCGGAAAAATGTAGGCTTGCCTACAGCAGCATTTTGCTTAGTTACGGCCCTGCCTCTGGTTTCTAGTAACAAATTTTTTCTTCAAACGGCAGTAAAATATGGCATTATACTGCTGGATTGATGATGCTAAATTGTCACTTTATTGCCAAGCGGCAGATAATATTATCTGCCGCTGACGAGCGGCAGATAAAGTTATTATCTGCCGCTGACGACTTTATCTGCCGCTCGTCAGCGGCAGATAAAGTTATTATCTGCCGCTGACAACTTTATCTGCCACTGACGAGATCAAGTAATTTTCTTCGAATTTTGTTCACAAAGTTGTAAATAATTTGTTATAAAAACGTTTAAAGAAAAAATACTATATGTTATTCGGAGCAAAAGTATCGTTATGTGGCTCGGCTCGGCCGAGCTTGCGAGGCAGATAACCCGTGCAGCCTCGCCACATAAAATATAACTTTTGCTCCTAATAACATAATATACTATTATCTACTCCTACTGCACAGTGGCCATGAATTATGATTCATAATTCACGGTTTGCAGCCAATCATAAAATTCTATTTTCATTATTCAATAGTTTGAAAATTGCAACCAATCAGAAAATTCTATTTTCATTATTCAATAGGTTGTAGCCAATCACAAGATTCATACTTATTATTCAATTACCTTTGAAGTTAACAGCTGTCACAAATGTCATAATTCTGAAATATTGCTCCTATTGCATAGGAGTAGATAAAATATCGTATTATATTCGCGATTATGGCCATTATTCACTCAGATGCTTTGCGCCACGCGCCTTCGGCTTGTGGCGCAAATGTCATCTTCGTGAATAATGGCTGTCATAATCGCTCATATAATAATATACTAAAAATTATTAATCAAACTGTTAGGTTGGGTAACGTAAGTAGCTGTCAGAGTCAGAATGACAAATCACTATTATGAAAATAAATAGGTAGGTCGGTAATAAAAATTAGTAGATTACGTTATTAGGAGTAAAAGTGATACTTTATGTGGCGAAGCTGAAGTTTAATTAGCCGAACGTTAGTGAGGCAAATAATTCAGCAAAGCCACATTTTTTTTTTTATTAGGTATTTAACAACTGCATATTTACAACTAGCCGAGTGGCTAACGAGCAAATGTGATTTAAGACGTATAATGCACCATACATTAGCATGAGGGGAAACCTGCCCAGCGGCGGGCCCCGGAAACTACTTAATACTAGTTAGTGTTCTCTAAAATTTTACATCTATTTAAACGTCTGGTAATGTTTATATTGTCTAATAGATTAAGCGCTAACACATTCGGATGCGAATGGATTCTGTTCACATAATTAGTCGTGCACCTGCTGATTTCATCCCGTATCCATGGAATCTTGAGGTCGTTGTCGTTGTGAAGAGTTAGGTTGGAAATGAACCACTCATCGTTGGCTATAGTGCGGAGAGTTTTGTTTTGAAACCTTTGCAGTATTGCAGTGTTCGAGGGTTTAGCGCAGCCCCACAGTTGAATCCCGTAGGCCCACACTGGAATTAACACAGTTTTATACACTAACACTTTATTGTTTAATGATAGTTTAGATCTTCGTCTCATTAGCCAGTGCATTTTCTTCATTTTAAGGTCTAGTTCTTTTCTATTTTTGGTGATGTGGGTTTTCCACGTGAGCCGCCTGTCTAGATGCATGCCAAGATATCTTACATCGTTCTTGATCGGTATTTGGATGCCATTCAGGGAGATTGGAGGAACGGTAACATGCTTTGTCGTGAAAGTTACGGCTGTAGATTTTGTTGCATTTATTTTTATACGCCATTTGTCTAACCATGTTTGTAAGTTGTGGAGGTAGCTTTGTAGTATAACCGATGCATGAGTTGGATCATTGTGAGATACTAATAAAGCTGTGTCGTCCGCGTATGTGGCCGTAACTACTTTTTCATGGTGGGGAAGGTCAGCTGTAAATATTAACTACAATGTAGGTCCCATGACACTACCCTGCGGGACTCCAGCTTTAATTGGATTTTGTATTTTGTGTGATTATGCACATAAAGTACGGAAAAGTTGCTATTTTATCTGCGATAAAGTGACACTTTTACCTTGTCAATAAAGACACATAATAAGTTGTCACTTTTATGACGTTTGCGGATAAACAAATTTAATTATTCTAAAAGAATACAAAATGGTAAATGTCATGAAAAGAAGAACACTAGGAATAAAGGCAAAAACTGAAGGAGACCAAGGTAACCTAAAATACTTAATTTTTAAAGTGTCAGCGCGACTGGTAAACAGGGCTCAAAACATTATCCAACAAAATTCACTGTCAATTTTGCCAACCTTACAACAGTTTGACAGGTATTATAGCAAAAAAATTAACATTATGTATCTTTGTTCGCTATCTCCTCCGAAGATACTGAACCGATCAAATTGTATGATAGCTTAAAATTTTGCTAATTTAGAACGTAGGCCGGTTTTTATATAAAAAAAGTAAAGTAAAGTAAAATTTAATTACGATCGGTTGAAACAGCTGATGTGGTACGTTCACAATGAACTCTTCAGCGCCGATTTCGATATCAAATTTAAAAGAACAATTAAATCCTGTAATTTCAATATCAACATTTTTATATGTATAATTGGTAAGGTTTTATGTGTGTTTGATTGTGACATGTAAAGTACGTCTTTTTCCTATAAAAATTTTCAAGGTCAAGATAAAATTGGCAAAAGTGCTTTTTT
Organism: Agriotes lineatus; assembly: GCA_940337035.1. Lineage (NCBI taxonomy): Eukaryota > Metazoa > Arthropoda > Insecta > Coleoptera > Elateridae > Agriotes > Agriotes lineatus. Next base: position 19,601 of record CALNHX010009596.1, on the reverse strand, counting down.
TAAATTATTAGAAAATTTATTTTCGTCAGGTTTTTCTGTAAATGACTTGTCATTTTGACATTTAAAATTAAATTGTCAGCTTTTCTTTTTTGAAAATGAATACGCGTAAAAAACGGAATCTTTCAAAATTAAATGTAAAAAAAGCAATTCTGAGGTGTGCAGAGGAACTGTGATTTGCAGCCTAACATGCCAGAAGAAGAAGTTTACGAAAGATTACTTAAAAACAAAACCCCTTTAATGCCAGATTTTAAATTTCCCACCAATTTTTAGTTCTAAAAAGTTACTAAAACAAATTTTACCAACCTATTATTTTAAAGGAATCCAAGTAATGCCAACATAAACCCTAAATTCTTTGACCTTCAAAATTTTTATAGGAAAAAAACGTACTTTAGCATCCTTTCCCACCGAAGCGTAACTCGGGTGATTCAATCATATATGTATTACTTCTATATTGCTAGTACAGTCTGGGAACGGGTTAATTTTTAAATTGACAAACCAAAGTTCGAATCTAAAACAGAAATACCATTGCACTCTCTGTTCCGTTTTTAAATGATCTCACGGTACATACAGTGTGTCCCCAGATAGGTGAAACGACTCTTGTAAAACGTAAAAAATTCTCGATTTAAATTTCCATTTTTTTGGGGTTCAGCCGTCCTTGGTTAAAGGCTTATTTCTAACATAAATTCAGTTTTGGAAAATCAAGTATGCCTTAGAAATTAAAAAAAAACCTAAGTGCCTTTATATGGCAAATACGACAAAAAGTTATGAACAAAAGTCGTTTAGAATCAACATTTAGGTCGCTATAAAAAATTTCAAAATCCTCGACCAACTTTGATTTCTCACATTTTCTTTTAAGTTTATTTCCCAAATCAAAGAAAAGAAAATATTTGTTTTTCCATTACGGTCTTTGTTAAAAGTAAAATTCTTTGATTTGGCACATAAACAATAGAAAATGTGAGAGATTAAAGTTGGCCGAGGATTTTGAAATTTGGTATAGCCACCTAAATGTTGATTCTAAACAACTTTTCTTAATATCTTTTTGTCGTATCTGCCACTTAAAAGGTATGTTACTCTACAGAAAAAAAATGGTTTTTTGAAAATTGCCAAGCCATTCTTGATTTTTCAAAACTGAAATTGTGTAAGAAATTCGCGTTTAACCAAAAAGGGCTAAACCTCCAAAAATTAAAAATTAAATCGAGGTACATTGTATATGAGTACAATACTTTGAATATATATTCAAAGGTACAATATTATCGATTGATTTTTGATTGACGCGCAGCAACTACAGATGGCGCTGCAAATCGTTACCTAAAATTAATGAGAGACGTTGGAAAAAAATTTCATATCTGTGACTATCGTTTTGTGTCGGTGACATCTGTGACTGTAACAACAACAGCTGATTAGACGACAATGGGTAAACTGTGCTGTAACGTTCAACGTATTGTGCCTTTGGATATGTTCTGTGGTATTGTGCAATGCGTGCTTCCGTGCTCTGTGGGTGTCGCGCTGTCGCGCCAGTATTACGCGAATATTTAATTCGGTCATTCGGTGTGTGTTGTGTAGGTACCAGCATAAGCATTGTGGATTTTTAACAACAGGTCGAGGTAATTATAATTGATTTTTACTACGACTGCTGTGAAAATGGATTTCAACCATGCTATACACTAGTGCCGCCTGAGATTAGTGAAAAATCAGTGTTTTGTACAGATAAGATTGGCCTTTAAAACATTGAGGATTTTAGCTCTAGCAGAAGCAACAGTACCAAAGATTAGCGTGATAACACGTAAAGCATATATACATATATACTCTTGGTCCTGGATTCAGTACAATTGAGCAATTTGAACTACAGCCCCTGCCCCACTGTAAAAATGTTTATAAAAAGATTTTATAAAAGCCAGGTGCCGTCGCAGTACATCAAAATATTTTTAAAACGCAATGGGCTGTTGCGAAAAACTGAAAAGTGAGGTTGGGTCGCATTGTTTTGATTGTTCCTTGCCCTTTTTACAAGCCAAAATGCACTTCTCTTTTTCGTTTTATAATAGAAAATTCTAATGTGAACCCGTAGGCCTTGCAGGTTTGATGTGAAATGCCCTTTAAATAAACCAAAAATACACATAAATGTTAGGTTAGGGTGCAAAACCAAATACAGTAATCCCTCCGTATCCGCGGGGGTTCGGTTCCGGGGGGTTACCGCGGATCGCGAAAGCGGGAATAATGGTACCTTATTTAAATGGAAAGATGGGGGTTAGGTTCTGAGAAAAAAATTACAAATGCGAATAGCTGTTTTAAGTGTACAGTAACTGTATACTGTACCGTATTTATTAGTTTTAGGAACATTTTAACCATTACTGTATGGGCCTAATATCTATGAACATTAAATAAATGCATACACTAGATTTAATAAATGTACGTACGCTAAATTCAGGACGCCTTAAAATACTTAGTTATTGATGTCTGTTTCTTCTGTTTTTCGAACTCCTTCTGGACTTCTTTGTATGGAAGCATCAATTCCTGGAGCCCTCTTTTGAACCGAAGACTCCTTTCCATGAGAGGATCCCAATGTGGATTCGTTCTGGTATTATTCCATTGATACCGCGGATTGTTCAATAGACGACGTGCCTGTAATTTTTAATTAGGTACAAGTCTGAAATCAAAACTACATGCTAAACACAATACAAGTGTCTAACCAAGATGCATCTTGGCTTTTAAGTTTAGCCTTGCAGTGATCACTCCGAAATATTGTAATCCTAAGAGGGTAATGATTAATGTCAAACTGTAATGAAATATCGATGTATTCTACTCTACTACATCTACTTCTTTTGTTGCGTTTTCCAGAGCCCGAAGGGATGTTTGAGATCTATAGAGAAACCAAGTGGCAACTGTACAAACTCGTTTTGCAGGTTGTTTGAACATGTTCTAACTGTAGTATTACTGAAATGGAATTGGGCAGGAGGGCATTGCACGAATGAACTGCGATAAATGGACAAAGCGAATTATGCAATGAAGAAATGGATCAACAAGAGATTACAAGATAAACTACCAATGCGGTGGGTTGACATCAATTGGTGCTTTGTTTTATCCAGGTACTACATTTTTAACTCCTTTCAACTTTTGTATTTTAGTGCAATGTTTTTGTTTGTTTCCTTTAATATGTCAGGTTGCATGTGTTTTTTAACTAACCAAAAATAGATCAAAGTTTTTTCTGCAGTTGGTGGCTTGGAAAAATGAATTAGCTTGCATCTGCTTGTATTTTTTCGTATTTTTGTCCATATTGTTCATAAAGTCTCTTGACTATAGTTTGAAATTATGGATTATAAACGAAAATATATATATTGTATATCACTGAGATCAAACAAATAAGAACTGCACAGTACTATAAAAATTTTATATGTCATTCATAACAAGAACCGAAGAAATTTGTTGATGATCTGAGATAATAATATTTATTCTGTATCAACATACATATTAAAGTATGCAGTAAGTATCTAAGGATATTGAATGATTTGAAGAGCGGAATCACAAGGTGTCTGTTCAGTTAGTTTTTCTACTGGATCGAGCCGTCTTAGTTTTTGAGTTATGACTACAGGACAGATTTATATGCAGTAAAAAATTGAACATATGCAGACAACATATGCATGTAAAAATACAAAATATGCATTAAAAAATCAAAATAGGTACACATTTCCTATTTAATATTAATATGACGTAAAAAATAAATGCTAGAGGCTTAGAGCTAGTGATGTAAAAAAACGCGTTTTTTTAAAATCGAATAAAAAACCTAGAAAAAAAACAGAAAAAAAACGGTTTTTTTTGTTTTTTTTTGTTTTTTATTCATTTTTGTAATTGGCGGCATGTTTTGGTACGTACCCACCTATTGGAAGTTGCTTTAAGCTGGACTCAGCTCTGAAACTGTCGACCTGATCGACGAATCAAGTTGCGTTAGCGATTCATCAGACAGTGACATGGGCGACGTAAACTGCATGGATACTGACTCCGAGTGAGTTGAGGAGTCAGCCATGTCTGTTAGAGAGTAATTTCTGCATTATTATAATTTCTACAGGGCGTTAGGGAAGTCGACGGAAACATTTCTAGGGGTGAATCCTTGTCCCAAAATATGATGATGTAACTCAACTTACCTATATACAAAGTTGCTTAGTTTAGCCGCTAGAGGGCTTTAAAAATTATTAATAATAATAATGGTGAGGCACTAACACCCCATGAAGGAGCTTGGCCTGCAAGGCGGAAGGTCAGAGCTTTCATATTCTCGCTCTCACACCCGGCTGTCGCGTGTCAAATTCATGACACGTGGTGATGTGGTGAGCATCACGCATTAGACAACCGCATTATTACCCATTATTCCTTCGAACGCAGGTCCACAATTATTTAAAGCGACTAGCTTTTTTAAATGTTTTAACCTCCTGTATAATCACTACCAATTTTTTTTCTGGACAGTTACTTTAATTTCGAAGCTATTCACTCTCTTAAAAAATTTTAGTTGGGTAAACGGTTTAGCCACAAAAAAATATTTTCTAAATCTCTACAAGCCTAGTGCTAAGTTAAAATTACTGATTCAGCCTTGTAGGGATTTAGAAAATATTTTTTGTGGCTAAACCGTTTACCCAACTAAATTTTTTTAAGAGAGGAAATAGCTTATAATTCAAAGTAGCTATCCATAAAAAAACATTAGATGGATAATTAATTGTGACAAAGTTTTTAAACACCCTGTAATTTTTGAAATTAGGGTTTATGCCACAAAATGCTTAAGTTTACTGGTAAAAACGCATGGCCAAAAAATTAATAAAATCCATCAACGATTTTTCGACTTATTTGAAAAAATTAAAAAAAGCTAATCATCTTTCAAGCCCTCTAGCGGCTAAACTAAGCAACTTTGTATATAGGTAAGTTGAGTTAAATCATCATATTTTGGGCCAAGGATTCACCGCTAGAAATTTTTCAGTCGACTTTCCTAACACCCTGTATATCCACTTTGGCTATGTTTCTATTTTTCTTTAGAAATATTTGTTTTTTTTTGTTATTATAAATTCTATAATTCACTTTACCTACGAAATGTATTATTTTTATTTAAAAATATTTGTTTTTTGTTTTTCCAAACAAATTACTTGTTGTTATTCACTACACTTTAATTTTGAAAAAAAAACGCATTTAAATAAAAAACCAGACCGCTTGGTTTTTTTTACAAAAAAAACAGGTTTTTTAAAAAAAAAACGAACGGTTTTTTTTTAGGTTGCATCACTACTTAGAGCATTAGTAAGTTGTTTAGAACTAAACTATCTTGACATTATTAGGATGTTATTTACAGAACAATTCAAATCCGATGTAAAATATTCATTTTATTTCATAATTTTTAGATACTGATACTAATGTTACGGATTGCTGACACCATTAAGACAAGCTTCACGCAATATGTATCCAAAGTATTAAACGCCTGTTGAACAGAATTGCCTGAAGGCTGGGTCAGGATTCTGTTACTTGCACTGGTTCGTGTCCCTAACGATTTAAGCACAGGGGTGAGATTGCACTCCTGTTTTAAGACAATGTAGTCAATGTCACTTAAAGGGACGATAATTATGCTACCCTGAAACGCAGCCTTACGTTTAATAAGTTTACGGCTTGGAAGGGTAGCATCGATGTGAATGAATCCAAGTATAATAGTAGATTGATTTATTACAAAAATAAACGTTCTATATATACAAACATAATTGCTTAGTTATTCAAAGTACAAAGTATATTTACTGTGACGATATAACATTTCATAACATTTGTCAGCATTAAGCCAGTTTTTATTTGCGCTTTATCTGCAAGTATGTTACACTGAACTCTGGGTTCTAGGTCGTGTCGCAACGTAATATGCTTACTTGCAGGTGCGGTCTTTGAACCTCGTGCATTATGCAATCAGCATTGCGTTTAGAACTTATGAACTGGATTTCGTAAATTTTTAGAACTGAAGTTTAGTCTGTTTAATTTAAGATTAAACACCCGTGGTCAAGTGGATACGATTTATGATGTTGATATAAAGTTGTATGGGCCTAACGTCAACTGTTTTGAAGATATTAACAATTTTGTGCAAAAAAATGCTGAACTTCAGGCGGCTGCTGTAAGCAACAAAACAATTGAATGAAGCAAAACGTTACCAAAAAATTATGATTTTCGTGAACTACCTTTCAAGTATAAAATGGTGGATCTGGGTATTAATGCTATACAGGGTGCTCAATATTTGTAATTTTAATAATTTCGACTTTTTTCAAATGGAACGCCCTGTATATTTTTGTATTTTTGAAAAGCCCTTTTAATGGGCTTTTTTTTATGTTACTTCATACCTCTTCATTCAACTGTTTTTCAGATATGCGTGTGTGAACTTAAAAAACAATTTAAGCCTCTTAAGATGCTTTATTTCAAGGGATAACAGAAAAACGTCATTAAAATAATGATTTAAGCATTTGGTTTTTCAAGAAAAAAAGGAAGTCAACTTTAGGAAACAAAAATCCAGCCATTATTTAAAACTAAAAATAATAAATATGAAAAAACGAAAAAAAGCAGGAGAAAATTAAATCTGAAAAGCTATTGAATTTAGGGATAGGAAATGGAATGTCAGAAGAAAGCTTATTAAAAGTACTTATCAAAAATACAAGGATATACAGGGTGTTCCATTTAAATAAATCGAAATAATTATATTTACTGATTATGAGTTCTCTGTACAGCTTTAATACTCAGAGCCGGAAAAGAGAGCAATTTGAACATTTAATGTAATTACGTATAGGATTTTGGTATATTGACTTTTGTTTTTTTTAAAACTGATTTTATTTGACCTTGAAATTAATTTATTCCTGCATTTATCGTTTTTTCGTGTTTATTATTTCTTGTATCAACACTGACTGCATTTATATTTTCTAAACCAGGTTTTGTGTTTTCACTTTTGGAGAGCTCAAGTGTTTAACCCATTAATGATGGAGTTTTTAAAAATCCTAAAATCATTAAGCTTTACATAAATTTGACCTGCAACAGACATAGGTTGTATGAAAATAACAATAAAATAACTTAAGTATTTTTTATTTTTTGAGAAAATGGGCGTTGCCATACGGCAACGCGAGTCCTTAGCAGGTGCAAAAGCAACATGTAATTAAAAAAAAAAAAAGTAAACTAAAGCCTAAAAGTACATTTAAAATTTCGTTTGACAATTTACATTACAATTTAAACACAGGCCTACATTACATTTAACGCAGATGGACTTCATAAAAGAATTACAGTCTTCTCCAGCACATCTTCTTGTCTTTTTGTCCCGATTATGTGTTAGCAAATGTCGCATATTATCGAATCTTATATCGTCAGATACCCTGTTAAATGATCTGTTTGAAGTGCTGCTGCGAGGCCGACCACTAGTTCTAGGAGGATTACGAGCTCTGACTCTGGCTAAGTACGTTTTTACAATGTCCCTTTAAACTGCAGCTGGGGCACATTGTTTCAGAATTTTTTATATAAAAACCAACAATTCTGTATTCTTACGGTACCACCACCACTTTTTCCACGTAGTGCTATGTGGTTTCTAGTTATATTCTCGTCTATTAGATCAGCACCTTTCAGGACTGTTTTATATTTTGAAATTACGCAGGGTCTCTCTATTTGAACGATTTTTTTGTCAGCATGTGAATAACGTTTCACTTCGGTTATGGGTGAAACGCTGCATGATGTGGAAGCAACCATAACAATGTTATCGTCAGCCCATCTCACTAGTATTTTGCCGTTTTCTTTGTCAATAACAGAATCAAAATTCCCCCTTTTTCCTTTCTTCATTAGGTGTAGTCTTCGGTACCAAGGGACAATTTTTTGGAATGCGACCTGGAGGTTCAATATAAATATTTTCCAAACCTAAATCTTCATTATAGGCCATTTGGAAAGCCTCTTCGAGTGTCAAACCGCTTCTGTAATAACAAAACCGCTAAAAAAATAAGATAGTGGTTAGCAAGAAATATAAGAACTATTATACAAACTTCATCAATTAAGATGTAATGCGTAAAAGCTGTACTCCTTTAACAAGTTCATCTATTACTTACAGTTATTAAAACTAATTATAACAAAGCTCTTTAATACTTACACGAGCTTGAAGTTCATTTTGACAGCACGAATTCACAAGCACCGCAATAAATCGCTTATTTCTCAGAGAAAAACTACTTTACCGACAAAAAATTATTAAAAACTAAAAAAGTGGTTCCTTCTAAACCACCAAATAGTAGGTCTGTGCATTTGTATCGACAACTCGAATAATATATCGAATAATTCGATATATCTAATAAGGATATTAAAATAAAAGTTATTCGAATTATCGAATAAATAATAATTCGAATAAATTTTTTTGGAATTATTGAATAAATAATTATTCGGGTAAAAATTTATTCGAATAAAAATGTATCCGGTTAAAAATTTATTCGAATAAATTCATACCAAAATTATTTATTAGATAATCAAAAGTTTATTTTTAATAAAATGATACGAATATCGAATAAAGAATTATTCGAATAAATACTTATTTATGCAAATAAAACTTATTAGAATACAAAGCCACATTATAAATATTAAACTGTAAACATTTTAATTACTTAAAATTGAAACGGTCAGAACAATTTCATTTTTTATCAAGCGGGCTATGACATATAAGTGAGGTTTCTAGATGTGCTTGATTATTTATTTTGTTTATTATCATTGCTGGAAAAGTTCTTTAGATGATCTTATCGGTTATCATTAATCATTAGTATTGCTAGTTTTTTTCAATTTCCTTACAATAATACCTGCCTGAGTAATGATTACTATTTGTATTTAACAAATGGCCATTAATCACCATAAGTCAGAAAACTTGTATCAGATATCAGATAGAATAGGTTAAACAGAAGATTACTCTTTCAAGAAAATTGTTAATTGATTTTTAACAACTTATTCTAGTAATGATACATATTGCCTATTGGTCGGAATCGTAAATCGGGGATGTGGGAAAGTGGGGATACCCCTTTAGCGATAATTTAAAATTTCGTTGCAATAAATCAATGCCCAATTCTGTTCAAAAATTACAGTTTACGTTTGTCTTCGAAGGTGAACAGTAAATTATTTTCAGCATTTGTAATTTCTCAAAGGAGAAAAATACGGTTTAGTGCTGTTACCATTTGTTGTATTTCAAAGCTACTTACATTTAGAATTCAGTGTTCAGAATCAGAAAAGGTAAGTACTGCTATTGTTAGAGATAAATATTATATGGTAGACCCGATTTAGATCATGATTAAAATTATGTCAAAAAATCCAAATATACCATCGATCTTTATTATTTTAACATTGTCTTACTGTTAAGTATCACGATTTTCTTACTTTTTATTGCTCACAAATGTATTTTTTTTCGTTCGTTTTGTTCATTAGGTTTGTGAATGTTCATAATTTATCTAAAACTAAAATTCCAAAAAATGGGGTGTAGAGCAATAGTTTATAACTTTCGAATAATTAAATAATTATTCCAACAAATTAGTTATTCGAATAAGTGATTGCAATAAATTATTCGACTAAATTAGTTATCCAAATAAGCTATTCGAATAAATTAGTAATTCGAATAACTAATTTATTCGAATAATTCTATAGTTATTCGTATTTCGATATATCGAATAATATTCAATATTTAATTTTATTCGTTATTCGATACTTAGTTTATGATATCGAACACCCCTACCAAATAGTGCCCTCTATAATATATATCTTTAACTTATTTTACAAATAACTGCACTTGCACATGCATTTTATGTTGCCATACGGCAACGCTAGTCCTTGATGGGTTAAATCATTTTTTAACGGCGTTTGTTTGTTAACTCTTGAAAAAACGCATCTTAAGGGGCGTAAATTGTTTTTTATGTTCAAACACGCATATCTGAAAAGCATTTGAATTTAGAGGTATGAAGTAAGATATCAAAAGAAAGCTCATTAAAAGGACTTTACAAAAATACAAATATATACAGGACGTTCAATTTAAAAAAAGAATCGAAATTATTAAATTTGCAAATATTGAGCACCCTGTATAGCATTAATACCCAGATTCACCATTTTACACTTGAAAGGTAGTTCACGAAAATCATAATTTTTTGGTAACGTTTTGCTTCATTCAATTGTTTTCTGTTGCTTACAGCAGCCGCCTGAAGTTCAGTATTTTTTTGCACAAAATCGTTAATATCTCCAAAACAGTTGACGCTAGGCCGATACAACTTTACATCAAAATGATGAGCATTTCAATTAGGGATGGAATGAATATCTGGCAGTAATACTGCATCCGGCCTAAATACCGAATATCCGGTTTCGGCGAATCCGGCCATAAAATCCGGCTAATCTGGCCACAAAATTTGACCAATATTTTAAAATTAGAAAATCACCACTGGGAAATAGTATTGTAAAAATTAACATTTTATTTATTTTTATGTTTATGAATAAGACATAAGTAGGAACAATAAAGATATAATGTACCTATATTACATTACACAGGTATTTTGTTTAAGTTTAAAAAACAGAAGAACAAAACTTTTTCTAAGAAATTAGTCCGAACCCTGAAATAGACAAAATATTTATAAATTACTGCAAGTGATAAAATTATTAAATTAAGGATCTCACCATTTAATAATCAAACTTTAATTTTTTTAGGTTGTGGTGAATAAACAGTAGTTTTTCTGCATTCACTGGAGTTAATCGTGACCTTGTATCTTCATATATGTTTCCAATTTCAGAAAAAAGTCTCTCTGAATAAACACTACTGGCCGGGCTGCATAAAAATTGTCTTGCAATTTTACTTAGATTAGGAAATATTTTTTGATGATCTTTCCACCAAATAATTGGATCAGATATTCTTTCTAGTAAAGGTAGCTTTAAATAATCGTTTAATTCTGCAGTTACGCCTTGATCTTTACTGACGTCTAAATTTTTTCCTGAATTTAAGGTTGATGTTGCTATTTCACTATAACTCTGCCATAGAGACATGGATGGATTATTTTGTTTTGTTATCTTAGCCAATGGTGCATTATCGTCATCACTATCGTCACTGCTTTCAATATTTTCACCTTGATGAGATTTATTCTTTTTAGCATATTCAATTATTTTTGTTTTTACTTCGGCAATTGTGTTTTTAGTCAAGAATGCTGCCTTGTATCTAGGATCAAGCATTGTGGCTATTGTGTAGTGGTCCTTGTCCTCTACGTCAGAAAATCGGTTTGACATACCATCTACTAATGATTGTTTTAAAGTTCCTATTCCATACAGCTCATTCAATTGATTAGAAAGATAATGTTTTAATGTTGCCACATGTGGAATAACATCTGAGATGATGGAGTTTGTAGAGCTCACTAATTTTGTTATTTCCTCAAAAGGTTGAAGTAACTTAATTGTGGATTCTAGCAGATCCCATTGTTAGTTGTAATTGTAAGATTGTTTACAGAAGCTCTATTTTCTGTTAAATAAATTATTATGCACCTTTTTAACTCGCTGAGCCTTTCCAACATATAATATGTGGAATTCCAGCGTGTCTGCACGTCTTGAACAATTTTTTTGTGATTCATGTTTAATTAATTTTGAATCGTTTTCAATTTGGAACATGCTACAGCTGAATAGTTAAAATGTGTTGCTATTTGTCTAGCAATCGCAATCATATCCAAGACAGATCGTTGATTCTTAATGCTGTCATTTATTTTTAACTGCAATGTATGTATAAAGTAGGGTTTCCAGTCCCGCGTCCGGCGTATTACTCATGCCTCTTGCACATTCTGCATTATTTGCGTTTTGCGTAGGCAGGAGAGGTGTTATTTTCGGTAGGTTAGAATTAAACCTGTGTGTTGTTTCAGCTACATTTGCATATCTTCTTCTATTTATGTATTTGTCTGTTTTATTGTTGGATTTAGATATGTGCGAAGAAGCTAACTAATTTATATTTTGGGGTTTTAAGTGTGTTCGTTATTTGTCTGCTAAACCATTACAATTAGAATGAATTCCGATTTGCAACCTACCTTCATTCTACATAAAAAAAAATAAATTTGAAGTCAATATGGAAACAATTTTATATAATGAAGATAAACAATTGGCGAAATGTAAAGTTGGTTCCTACAAAATTATCATAATCAGATGGAGCTTGACGAAAGGAGTACACAAGCACTTTGCATTTCAAACAAAAACAAAAGATGAAGCGCGATAACATTTTTAGTACCAGAAGAAAGCAATGAAGTTGTAGACGAGCCCTAACGCAAATTATCAGCACAGAAATACTTATTTAACTTAAAACACTTGTTTTTCTTTGGAAATTGCATTTGGAAATTTCACCTGAATACTATTTCCTTTTCGGGACCATTTTCGGGATCTTCGGGACTAGTCCCGGGACATGAAATTTAGTTTGTAAGTCCCAAAAACACTTTTGGTCCCGGGACTTGGAAACCCTAGTATAAAGCAAACTTCACTATCTAATTGTGCATCTGCACAGCGTTTAATCATATTTGGTGCGTTATCTCGCAACATTAAATGAAGCTGTCTTTTTTCAATATTCCAACTGCTAGTTAACTGTGTAATTTTATCACCTATTGCGAGTCCAGTATGGCTGCCTACAAAATTTTCACAGCATAAAGCTGTATTTTCTCTTTCCCAAATTTTCGAAATCCAGTGGCCTGTGATACTTATGAAAGATTCATTGGTTTTAGAACATGTCCAAATATCAGATGTAAGGGACATGTGGTCCATATTGGATAATTTCTGATGAATTTTTTCTCGTATCCTACTGTACATATTAGGAATGATATTATCCCTGAAGTACTTTCTTGAAGGTATTTTATACTGAGGTAGAATATGAGACAGTAACCTTGTAAAACCATCATTTTCTACTGTTAAATAAGGCGGCTTTACACGTGTATAGTAGCTAAAGCAAGTTACTAAATCAAGTAGCTAAAATTTAGTAGTTTAGCTAAGCGAGCACGTTTACACACATTTTAGCGTAATTGTTTAGTTGACGTTGAGTTTTTCAAAATGGCACAACGTGCAATAATTCGTTCGTCATTAAAGAAATGTATTTTTCACTTATGTGGTGAATTGGTGGATATAATGGCGAGTAGCTGTAATAAAAAAAGCGTATGTGGTGCAAGAAATGGTTGTCTCGAAGAGAAACACAGCGCTTTTTCTATGTTGCTGAAGGAACTTGTTAATGAAGATCTAAAGGAATATATATCCGATCCTGTTCCTGTCCTTCTAGACTCTTATTTTCTTTTTCTCTTGAGCATAAGTTGATCGCAGTGCCCGTATTTTATTTTTTATTTCTGCAACTCCAAATCCCACAATTCCCATAATGTCTTCAATTTCTTTGTAAGCTGTTTCTCGGGCTTGTTTATTTTTGTAAATGCTAGCCCTGGTATTCCACAAACATTCTCTCTCTCGATATTCTTGAACAAATTTTAATGTTGTTTCTTCATTCCAACGGGACGCCATGTTTTAACAAATTATGTAGCGAACGACTAGTCTGACTAATATACTTCATTAAACGAACCTGTCTACACCTGCTTATTTTTGAATTTAGTTACCGAAAATCGTGGTGGGGGTACGCCACTTGCTCAAGTAAATAGAACTGATTTCTATTCACTTGACTAAACAGATTGCTAAATTATTTACTTGCTCAAGTACTAAACCGTACCGTAAATGTTTACATGATGCAAGTAACTAAATTAAGCTACTTGATTTAGTAACTTGCTTTAGCTACTATACACGTGTAAAGCCGCCTATAGGGTTGATTATCTAAACAAATCATCTCTGCAATCATTGATTTATATGATGTGCCGTAACTGCAATCATATTGCTTCGACATGTGATATACATTTTTCTGGCCTGAATCATGTATGAAGTGTGGCATTAGAGCGCTTTAAGTAACAAGTAATTATAGTTATAGTTATACTTTTGTTATTTATCTTGTAAATAGGGTTTCCTGTTGGGCTTTAAAGATATATTATTATTATTATCAGCACCATTACAAATAAATTATTTACTCATAACCATTTTAGCAATCTTTATAATTATCCGATATATACCCCATTCATATAATTTATGATATGTACAGAAAGACAGTCTAGAAAATTCTGTGTTGCAACAAAATTCAATTTTAATAATTACAAAAAATTTCTGGGGTTTGTCACAAATCTATACAGGGTGTATACGAATTGGACGGACAAACTTTGGATGCATATTTCTCTCACTAAATACAGCCTAAAAGATTAGACAACCTTGATCCTTATCTGCAAGATAAACTCTGCACAGGTCAAAACACTTCGAAAAAACTATGAATTTTTCAAGATTTATTTTATTAAATAAAATAAAAATTAGAAGAAATCCATTAGCTTGAATATTAACAATAAAATTTATTATCAGCTACGGCGTAGCTATCTTCTTTAAAGAATTCTGAACTTCCAAAAACCATTAAAAATGAGTGTTCCTACACATTACACGCATTCAAATCTCCAAACTTGAATATTTTATTTCCACTGGTAGCCTGATTAATTAAATGTCATGTTTCATATGTACCTAATGTCATTAATTAATTAGTATAGTTCGATATTTGAGTAAAATTTCATTCGATGATTTCAATGTTAGATTAAAAGAAAAGTCACAAAAGTGGTTCTAACTTTGAAATAAAAGGAGATTGGTTATAAGTATACGAACAATTTAGGTACATCTTTAGGCAGTAAATACATCCTCAAAGTTTGTCGGTTGAATTCGTATACACCCTGTACAATGTAAAGTTTACAATGAAATTGTTTTAATGTAAGTAATATTCGTATTAGCCCGGGAGCCAGCGACATATTTTTGTCAGTTATTTCCTCCCGATCGATAATTTGAGAATCGCTTCATTTAGTTGTGCCGTGAAGCGCAGTGATCGTCAGCTGCTGGACCATGGTCGGGATAGGCGATAGCAGACATCCACGCACGTAAAAAAAAAAAATATTTTCAGTGATTTCCTCCCGGCTGAAAATTTGTTAAATAATAGCTTACATATCACTTATAGTAATAAAAAAAGTCAGCTGGCTGAATGGCGCAGGAAACCTCGTCAGCTGATGTATTTAAATAGGTGAGCGGCCGTCAGACGTGGCTTCCGCGCTACACCTTTGACTGCATCAGCTGACGACTTTCCCGTCGACATACAGCCAGCTGACTTTATTTTTATCAAAACAAATATTATTTGTATTTTTACACGTTTATACAAGCAGCTGACGTATAATCCGACATCAGCAGCCAGCTGACATTCTTTTATTACTATAAGTGATATGTAAGCTATTATTTAACAAATTTTCAGCCGGGAGGAAATCACTGAAAATATTTTTTTTATACGTGCGTGGGTGGCTGCTATCGCCTATCCCGACCATGGTCCCGCAGCTGACGTTCACAACGCTTCATAGAGCAACTAAATGAAGCATTATACGAATTATCGACTGAGAGGAATTTGGTCGCAAAAATCTGTCACTGGCTCCCGGGCTATATGTGAAGCAACCTTTACATTAAATAGTATCTTAAAATCAGTTGAAAATTCTTTAGTGATTTTTATGTTAGCTACGTAAGTAGTATTCATTTTGGCTTTAAGCCTCCACAATCTTGTAATCCTAAGAATTAATGAAGTATCAATTGGTCATCTATTCTACATATAATTTTTTTTGCAGCTGTTGAAACTATTTCGAGTTTCTGTGGTAGGAAGAATTCTCAAAGAATAAGCTCAGCAAACTTCTTCTGAACCCGTCAGAAAACAACAGGATTCATCTCTTCACAGCAGTCAGCCATTTTCATGAATTCAAAGAGAACTCGTTCTTCCGCGCCTACATGGTTTGCCTTTTCCGGAGCCCGGAGGGCTGCTGGAGATTTATAGAGAAAGCTAAGTGGCAAGTACACAAACTTGTGTGTACTAAAGTTGTGATAGGCAGGGCACATTGCACGAGTGGATTGTGAAAAAGAAAATTATGCAGTGAAGACCATGGATCAACAAGATACTACAACAGAGACCACTAATGTGATGGGTTTACTACATTTAGCGCTTGGCTGGTTGAGACTGGATGAGAACTGCACACCAGAGACATAAATGGAAAGAGTTGCAGGCGGTGTATGTTATGGAGTAGACATATAGGAGCTGAAATTATGATGATGATAGTGTTGTCCATTTACACCTGAATTACTGCCTTGCGTGCAGTGATCCCATGTCTTGTCCAGGTACTACATTTTACCCTTCTTTTAGCTTTTGTATTTTGCTTGCGATGATCTTATTGTTTTCTTTTAATATGAGCTCAAATTTATAATTGTTGGATGAGTACATTTTGTGCATATTTTCTGAAAACGAAGCAAATTTTCATGGCTATCTTCATGCTTTAAAAAAAATGCTGTACGAGAAGTGTAATCACTAAACAAAAACAAAATTTAATAACTAATAATACATGGTCTCGTTATAATAGTTGGATACAAATGTTCAATTTGTTTTAAATTCAAATTGAATCACCTTTTGATGCTGCACTGCTAATACACTGCTAATACAGTAGTCTTGATATAGTGAACTAATTGATGAACGCCTTTGTCATTCCACGGAGATTGTTCACTATTTAGTGCATGTAAAAATACACAACAGTGATACTTACGGTGTGTTTATTACATTAACGACATTTCATGCTATAAAGAACATCAATAAAATATAATAACAACCCTGAGTTCATAATAGCTATTTATGCAACAAGTGCTAAAAGTTGACGTTTATGCACGAGACATGAAAATTATAACATGTCTCGTGCATAAACGACTTTTAGCACGCGTTGCATACAATATTTTATCTACGACCTTAATTTTACTGTTATTAATCCGTAAATATTGATTTAACAAAGGTTTGCATCTACGACACTTCTAAAATTGTCATAATAAACAGTAGGCCATGCCGCGCGGGCGAATGACAGTAGTCAAGGTCAGTTACGAAATGTAATTATTGATACTCCACATCTGACTGTATTCATTACATAACGCTTTAATTATTTCAAAAACACTTTACCTGTAATGCAACAAGCAACTAGAATAACTTTACAACTTCATTTCCAGTTCGAAATTGTAGTTTTATAATATCACTTCACTTTTAGCACTAGAGCTAAAAGTAAACAGCTGATTTCTTTAAGCACGGTAAACTATAAAACGTCACTTTTAGTGAAACAAACTAGCGCTAAAAGGCTTACTTTTAGTGGTGGTTGTAGATAAAATCTGTTAATTTAGTTTGCTTTGTTGGCTTAGTGCACATGTTTTGAATTAACTTAGCTCTTTGGTCGTGAAGAACAACTACACTAGAATATTCTACCTCATTTAAGTTTTCGTCGGCCTTGAGTAACATTATTCAAAAATTTCAGTGGTAATCAACTTGTCTGTCACAAATGGATCTTCAACAACATCTGTCTTTATCTTACATTTTAATTACGTATGCATCTTGCTCTTTTTCTGGCTGGCGGTCTTCATTCGAAACGGCAACATCTTTCCAATTGCATGCGTGGAGATTAGATATCATTCTAAGAACATACTTAAGTATGTACATATATTCGTCATATTTTTATTTACATTAAGATTCAGGAGGTTTAAGATATTCATAATTTCAGCTTGTGTATATTCTGGATCTTTATCACATAATCGTAAATTTAAAACACTTAAATGAATGTTATCTTCCTCATCAAAATTGTTAGTTTGTGGTAAAATGTTACGCCAACATTTTCTAATTGCTGTTGGTTTTAATTTTTTCCAGGCCAATTCAAGTTTAAAATAGCATCTCTTACACCCGTATTCATAGTCGTTCGCCAGCGACTCGCCAGCGAAACGCCGGAGTTTTGCCACGCCCCTTACGAGAATTAACCTTGCATAGTCGCTCGCCGGTAAAACCAAGGATGCGCGTTACTATGGTTTTCGGCGGAGCGCTGGCGACGCGCTGCATGCGCGAGCGACTATGCAATTTTAATTCTCGTAAGGGGCGTGGCAAAACTCCGGCGTTACGCCGGCGAGTCGCTGGCGAACGACTATGAATACGGGTGTTAGAGTTGCAGCTTTTAACGCTGCTCTGATATTTTTTGCAAGCACGCCAAGTAAACAAATTTTTACGATAAAGTAGTTTTGTAAGACGTACTGTTATATAACCCCTTTTTCGAATGGTTACTACAATTAGTAAATTGGATATCTACCCTATTGCTTAGTTAACAGAAGTAGTATTGAGAATAATGTATTAAACACTTACCTTGTTGCTTTTGAATTACTTTCAAAATTGACATATCTCACTTATGAAAATATATGATTGAAATTGTGTCACTTGACTATTTAAAATTACCTCGGCTAGTCAGTTTATTGAGCAAATAAGAATATATCTTCCTCAGCTTAATGAGTAAAGGTTATAATAATGAATTACAACATTATTATTGTATTGACTTCTTTGTAAATCACACTCTTCAGTACTTTTAATAGAACCTTCTTATTATTATGCTTGGTTTGACATTACAATCAATCAAAACTAAATGTCAAATTATTTAATCAAATTACTTTTTCCAAATTGAGGTTAAAATTAATTACAGATACCTAGACCAAAATGATATAATTTCTACTTATAATGGCCGAAAACGTCGAGTACCCGAATCAAAGTAAATTAAGACAACTTAATATTCTAAGTTGCGCTCTAAACCTAAATTACAATGCTTTCCACTAATTTTGTCCTACCAAACTTGTTAATAAAAATACACTAACCTTCACGAAGACTCACTTGTACCTTGAGTGTATTTTCTATCAGCTCCTAACTGATTGGCAGTCGTCAAACACCTCCCTTGAGTTGTTGAAGACCTAAAATAGCTTGTTGTAGCTTTCGTACCTCTTAATACCTTGATAAACGGTAGTACAGCATGCCACAATCACTCTCACTTTCACTTCCTGATGGTTTAAGTACCAATTACCACTTCAACAAATGGTTTCAAACAATCTTGAAATTATAATATGAATAATAATTGTGACCTTTGGTTAAATTTGATCGTGAAGAAGGCTATCTTGCTATCACGTACCAAATATACAATATTATTCTCACAATTAAAGGAAAGTTAGCCCTTTAACGTGACTTATTAAACGTAGATTATTCAAAATTAAAGACGTTTTTTCACTTGCAGTAAACAACCCCCAGGGCCCTGTTGCACAATAAAAATGAATTCACAAGTTACAAGTTCCAATTTACTAGTAATTAAATATTAGTGATTGTAAATTATGTTGCACAATCCGTATTTTTACACTTGTGAAATATAATAGTATATTATACATCAAGGTAGCGAAGTGCAGTATTATAACCTGAGCGCATATTAGATACTGAGCGCGCAGCGCGAAGTATCTAAAGCGCGAAGGTTATAAGACGATTCGCTACCGTGGTGTATATACTATTTTTTGCACTACCAAACGGCTTAATACCTAAATTCCCAACAAATTTCGAAAATATGTTAACTGTCAACCTGACAATACAGCTCTTTAAAACGTCAAAATTAAAATAGTCATATTTGGTAACTTAGCAATTTATCAGTTACCACGGTGAA